>JAHWFP010022972.1:35655-63544 GCA_023313725.1 Lithobius niger
CCTATGCTGAGTACTGGTCCATAGCATATTTTGAAGAAACTGGCAAGAAATTGAAACGTTTTCGTGCTACTTAGAGATGCAAATTTTATACAAATTCATTTCAACTGACTTTTTTTTGGAATAAGGGCCTCCTGTAGTGGGGGCTTATTAACGTAAAATTAACAAATAAACACTGTAGTTGAAAGCTCTATATTTAACAAATAAATTTAAAATAATGAAAATATGACAGACGGTTGTGCCAGCAGCTAGCATGAGGCTTCACTGGAAAGCAGTCTTCATCGGGTAGGGTGAGAGCTATCCACCAACTGATTTGTTTTAGATTTCAGCATACTTTACTAGTGTGGTTCGAGTCATGGCTGCGTTTCTGGTTATGATTGATGGAGTATTTTATGATTTATGGTGTATTTTATGAGTTTATTGTGTTACTTTAACGCATTTCAAATAAATACATTAACGTTAAATCGGTAGGAATAACAAAGAAATATTACTCATAAATTGGTTTGCTTATGTTACTCATATAAGTATTTAAAAAAAGTGGTAAAAATAAGCATGAATAAGCATAAAATTTGCTTGTGTCATTGCATTCTAGCTTGATTCCGAAATGCCCCTTCAGACAACAGGGAAACTTCTTTCGACAAACTTTCCTTTGGTTCATTGTTGGTCCACTAGTGGGTTCTCTCGACAATTGCTTTGTAACAATGGCTTATTGTTTGGAATCCACGCCGAGATCCATATGCGCATGGTATAAGTAATGGTTACAGCATGGATTTTGCAACAATGGGCAGGTATAAGTGATTTAATGCACACTTTTGGCGAAGCGACGTACGAGGAGCTGTGGAATCGTTCGAGGGGGCGAAGCCAAAGAGGATGTTGCACAGCTCCAAGGACGTCGCCTCGCCAAAAGTGTACATTAAATCACTTATACTGGCCCATTGTTGCAAATCCGTGTTATAACTGTTTTATTACCATACTTTACATCGCTTTGACAGGAGTTATTTAATGATTTGTCTGCATTTATTGCACCATTAGGGAGCGTTCATAAATTACGTAACGCTTTGTTCTAGCAATTTAGCTCCCCCCTCCCTCCTTGTAACGCCGGTGTAACACTTGGCGTGACCCCCCCCCCCAAAAAATAAAAAACCAATTTTCCCCCTCCCCCCCCCCCCCAAAAAAAAAAACCAACTGTATAGTTTTTTTTATGAATTCGTTTTTGTAAGCTGTACGTAGTACGTAGGGATGTAAGCACCAGAAAATAAAATTAAGTCTTAAAAAACAGAAGTCAGCAAAATAATTTAGCTAAAAGAATTTACATAAAATGGTTAAAAATAAATAGTTAAGTTAGTTTGTTTCGTAGCATGTCGCATATCCCCCCTTACAACATATGGTAACACATTTGGTGAATAACTCCCCCCCCCCCCCTCCGATTTATGAACGCTCCTTTAGCGCCTCTTTGAGCAAACTTTGGAAGAGCGTATTCTTTGGAATCATTAGGGTTGCACGAGATTTGCTCATTTTTAAAAGTAGATAGAATGTTGGTGCAAAGTAAGGCAGTCACTGGTGACCGGGGGGAGGGGGAGGTAGGTGGATTAGGCCTAACTGTTGCTTGGTTCTCCACGAAATGTCGTTAGATTTGGGCATGGCGACCATTTGCAATTATTATTAGTGATTATCGTACATACACTGTTTCGTCTCCGTTCCCAATTTGAGGGAAATCGGACGATGGTAAGCATGATTTCGAAATGGCGGCCATCATAGATTAACAACGACGATGGTGCATTCATTGTTTCATTTGATATCAAGTAATAGCTGGGCCGCTTATGTGCTTAATCTGAAAGAAATCGGGATTTTTCCAGAGGCAGACGTGGGTTAGAAACGCAGTAACAGTAATACGGAGATTGTAGGAGAGCAAGAAAGAACAAGAATTGGCCATGAAACTTTAGTTATTGGCGGAGCGAGCGAGCGAAGCGAGCGAAGCGTAGCCTATAACGGACACCAAATTGCAAAATGTTGGTTGGTGGGTCCGTTGGTCTGTTGGTTGCACATTTTTAGTCTGGGTGGAGCCTAAACGAAAGATCGGATTGGAATGAAATTTGGTACAACGCTTGATACCCCAAACAGTATTGCTGAGCCAAAATTTGACGTAAATCGAACAATTATTACGGGAGAAATAACAAATTTTCGAATTTATTTCTAACACTCACCATTGTAAATTTGGAATCGTGAATAGTTAAGGAATTCCGACGAAGCATACACTGTGCTATTGGTAATCAAGTGAACTTTAAAAAAAAAGCCAAAATAAATCATCGTAGCTTCCTTACAGCTAACAATATTTTTTGACATAACTCAACGAAATAATAACATTTGATCATAACACTTTAACCACTAGAGGAAGACAAACAAATGGGAAAAAAACCAGAAGGATTCGTTAACGACTCACATTCGTTTCATGTAAAAAAGAATGCTTGCAGGAATTCAGCCAACATGGCAACCAAAGTGGCGTTTACGCTATCAACGGGAATCTCAAATTTGAAACATCAAATCGCCGCTGCAGGAGGAAACCGTTCATATAATACGACAGTACACAACAGACTACGTATTTATATCACAACACAGGACAATAATTTGGCTTCGTATTGTAATTTCAAGATTTCTAGATTGCTATGGAAACTACTCTCCATCCCATGTTGCCAGAATAAATAGGCCTAACATCGAACCCAATAGGCCTAATTTCTCTACTGTTGTCGCTTACGAAACTAAAACGTGACTAACAATTAGGCTTAAAATTAGGATTTAGAATTATTTAAAATCTATGTTCACAGCCAAGCTAACACCGGCTGATCAACAATTGTAATAATTCCAATTAAAAAAAAAAAATTAGCGTTTGGCGTTGCAGTACGTGCCAGAGGTGTGCGCTTCAACATTGTCGTAGAAGGCAGCGTAGACAGCCGTGGATGTTTCGAATCTTTTGATTGTTGTGATATACTATCGGTACTTCACAACACTACTGGTGATTGTGTAGCTTGCAATTAAATGCTTTATTGTTTATATTTTAAATCTAGGAAAGATACTCTGCAATAAATATAAACAATATAAGCATTTTGACGGTGGCACGTTCTTTGCCAGCTTAACCACGGCGGCTAACGTTGTATTTTACAACGGCGGCGACGGCGCAAAGAGGCTGCAAATAACGAAACGGATACTAAATATGGGTGCAAACGAAAGTATCTTGAAATTAATATGAAACGTAGTCTAGCTAAAATGTAAAAAACACCAGCAAAAAGCTTCAGCTCAACTGTAGCCGAATGAATATTGCCCCGAACTTTTTAAGGACCATTAGCAAACATTGCAAAGCCATTATAATGAGAGGAAATACAAATTTAAAATAAATTTTTCTTCGCTCCGCCTACAATAGGCCCAAAGCCTGGTTCCTAGTCTTATCACATCAACAAAAGTGTGCGGTATAAGAATGCAGTATAAGTCACCCACCTTTGCAACAATCGTCCTTTGCACGCTCACCATTGTTGGAAGTGGCTAGGTTACGAGATTTACAACAATGAAAACAACAAAAGTATAGTAATAAGCTGCAAAATAGAACAAGATTTGTTGCGAAAACTTGACTAAATGTTAATGTGGTTTCAGGTGTGTATTGTGAATTGTGTGTATTGTGCCTTAAAAGAAAAGGTTTTCTTTTTTTTTTTTTGCCAAAATGCTGAACAATCGTTTAGGAGACCAATGAATTTCATCAAAGAAAAGAATAAGAAAATATTTTTGAATAAGGATATTGTAAGTAAGTCTCAGCCAAACCTACTCAAGAATTATCAAAACTTGTCGTAATAATATGTGACGTGAACGAAATATGGGGTTGAAAAAGTTGAAACTAAAGTGCGGCCTATCTTGAGTTTGCCGCATAACGAACACAGATAATCGATTGTACGTTTTTGGCAGCAGAGTGCCTTGTTGATATCCAAGATGGTTAGAAAAACAATGGCGGCCGTCTATTAAAGCCGCATCCTCCAGGAAGACGTAGCCGTTCATAAAATACTTCCAGGACTCAAGATACGCCACGCACACAATACATAATTGTTAAACTAAATTTGTCTCGTCTCCCCGCTACTGAATCCCAATCACAAAACTACTACAGCAGTATTATTAAATGATTTATACAAACGAGGAATATGTTCTTGGAAGGAGTTCAGTGAAACATGGCTTCCTAATATACACAATGATGGCTCATGATGCGTAATACTCATATACACTGTTCCCAGTGTAAACATAGCTGTACCCGCATATAGCACCAGCGTGCGAGCTATAAGGGCTCGTTTATGCAACAACAGTTTTCTCGCTCACTAGCTTTTACTTGATCAATACTAAATCTGGTGGCTGCTTCTCGCCTTTACCGGAGTATGCGGCTTTCGAGTAGTCTACACGCATTACTAACCACGGCAACGACGCAGACGCAAATCTTCTTCTCGTGCCTCGTGACACGACGTACGATGCTTGCAACATTTGAGCGCCGATTTATGACAACAAGAAAACAATTTTTACTGCAGTACAAGACGACGGACTGTTTTTTGTATGCCGGCATTCGATGGTTTGTCGTGTCGATTCGATAGCCACGAAATGGACGCCATGTTGGATTTTGAATTCTCGCTGCGAGAAGCTATTGATTCTACCGACGTTTGATCATAGCTAGAAGCTGTACTTTGAGGGAGAATAGCAAATTTTGGAAATAATGTGAAATGACAACAATCTTGTAGCAATGTTTAAAACTACTGTAGCACGTTGTTCTTTATCCGTGTTGTTATTTATAATGCATACAATTTGTTATCTATTACCGCATTCATTTAGTAGCAACGGGAAACTAATCATAAATAAATAACGGTTGACTAACAAATAGCATTCGACGAGCGAAAATGACTTGTTGCGTAACGCGCCCATACAGATGTATTGCTTAGTTGAAGATTTCCTTATGGACACAATTCTGTATGTTTTGTGGTGTTGGTGAGACTACAGCGTTATCGATTGGTAGGATCTAACTCTGGATAAAGGCGACATACAACTATCCATTTCAGCAGTGAGTCGCTGTAATAATTCCACTAGATGACAGGAAAACGAAACAACAACGTCGCTAAGGCGATAGCTACTTCGAAACGGCATCACTCAAGAATCCACAACACCGTTTCAATAAGAAATGAATTTATAGATAATCTTAATAATAATCAGGCATACATGAAGAACATGAGCAACGGAACCTTTATATCCCTCCTGTGATAACCAAATGAAAATATTTGCCGTCTCCCTCCCACCCGTTCCATGAAGTAAATGTTGTTTACGAATTGCTGTTGCCGAGCCCAGGTGGCGTCTGGCGGAAGATGTCGTTATAAGGCTTATTACTGGAGTCACAAAATAACATTAGTTCTTTGTTTTGGACTGTTACATAAAGGTGTGGGCGATGGATACGCAGGTCCTTTGCAATATTTTGGTCCTCCCTCTAGTCGTTTTGACGTTAGCGGTGTGTACGAGGCTGTTTTGTCAGGTATTGTGTCAGGTATTGCATGAAAAATATTGAAGGAATTCAGTTATTACGAGAAATTCTATGAGCTGGGAAACGTAAACAGCAACCTGACAGAAAAGCGCAACTAATCAATCACGAAAAATGTGCTAAACTGGTCGTTACACACACAGTACTATAGAGTGTAAAAGCAGTACAGCTGCACGAAGGCCTTCGGATCAAGGAAGCCATCATTAGGCCTAACATTAAAGAATGCCGACTTTTCTTAGTATCGACACGAGTAGTTTAATGATGAACTCCTCAGCGTGTTGCAGTAATTGTTTCTTTGTTCTCTAATCAAGGACGACCAATGGTTATTTGATGGCAAGTTCACTTTTTTTTTTCAAACTCAGCTTATGAAATCAACAACACATTCTGGATTTCTGTGTGGAAATTTTCAAATTTACAAACATTACGGTAATTACTCTTGCTGCTCTATTACCATGTATGTTGGATTTGCACAACTACCGACTCATGTTTAAAAAAAAATAATAATTACAAACAAAAACGTTAAGTGTGCCTTAAAAAAGGGGGTTATATGATTGAATTTTCACTTGTTAAAATGAACACGGATAAAAATTGATGATTTTTTAATTGAAATAATCAAATGTACAAGTGAGACAATTACATCTGTTTAGGTGCTGTTGTACTTTACGTTTTAAATATACGATTGGTTAAGCACAACAGCACCTAAACAAATGCAAGTTTCTCAATTGTACATTTGATTATTTCAATTAAAAATCATCAATTTTTATCCGTGTACATTTTAACAAGTGAAAATTCAATCACATAACCCCCTTTTTTACGGCACACTTGACGTCTTTGTTTGTAATCCGTCTACCTTTTTGGAGCTTGATTTACCTAATCAAGCTCCTATACGCTAGCAAGCGAGGTCGGCATGGTATGAATCCTCCTTATCACCGAAGACCGCTTTTCCTAAATAAAAAGCACTTGCGCTGACTCTGACGTCATGTATTTGTGATCTCTAACTTCAACATGGCTGTCGTTGTCCATCCGACGAATCGACGCAACTCTGGACCACGAATCGATGCAACTCTGGACTAACAAACTAGTGCATACTTATTATGAAACGTAAGTGGGACTGCTCCGAACGTAAAAATTGTATTTGAGTGCTACAATGAATGCTACAATTGGCAATGTGGAATTTACGTTAGGTTCGCTAGATACCTGCTAGAAGAAACGATCGCAGTCCTATGTGCAAGGCCAGCTGAGATAGCAGCTGCTTCCTGGATCAACTCTTATCTCAGCCGCCCTTGCCTATGCGCGACCTTGCGGCATAGAGCCGTCGCCGATTATGATTTTCCCAATATTCCGCACGCCGTTGCCAATGAAAAATAATTTCGGCACGCCGCCGCTGCCCGCCGCTGTTAATTTTTCGGCGCGCCACGCCTCTAGGTAGTTTTCCATTTTAATTCAAGATTTCAGTTTTAACTTTTTAACGAGTTTTTCACGATCTGTGGAACCTTAAAAACAAAGGTAAGAAAGGTGAAATCCTTGATATGGCAAAACGAAACTCAAAACAAACAAATGTTCTGAAGTACTAGTCGTCATAGTGTGCTAGTTATTTTTCACATTCGTGCAATGAGATTGGAGGTGTTAATGTTTTACACTTTTAACAATCTCCTGCTACAGGTCAGCCACGATTACCAGCCCTCAGTTGGTTTGCATGCATAGCATTCCCATCTAAGACCATAGCCATAAGTTACATTTATTTATAACAACAATAAAAATTCCTAAACATTGTGATCATTCTGACTACCACAGGGCCTCGTCACAAAATATTTGTAGAACAGCATTTTTTGTGGTGGTTGTAGTTGTGTTTTTTTTGTCCCGCCAAGTAAAACTAGGGTGCCGGTAACAGAAACTTGCACACTGTGATTTAAACCAAAAAAATTTAGCATAAATAAGCCTAACTAATTACCCTTCTGCTCGCCATACAAAAAATCTTACATTTTTTTTCTATTTTGGGGCAGAGGGGTAGGCGGGTCTCCCCTTGCCCCCCCCCCCCCACCACTGCCGTCCATTGAACATTCGAGCTTTAGCTTGCAAATTTTCAACAACAATATGTGCTATCACATATGCCGTACAAAATCAAGCTCCATAGGTCACAGTTGTGTTCTTGTTTACGGCTATGACGTCGCGGGACAGAGCTTTATGCATGCAGTCGATTGTTGCTGGCTACTTTGAAACAATTCAGCTCAGTTCTGAAAGCCTGCATCTCCGAAATAAATACGCCATTCTATCGTTTCTAGCTGCCAAGAAATTAACAACGTAGCTTAGTTTGGTTTAAATCTATATCGTTTAGCTGAAACACGGATTCTTTCGGTCACAAATTTATTTGAGGCCCGAGCCCAACGCTGTACGCCCCAGTACAAAAAGATAATACAGAAATGTACTAACTCACCTCATAACAACATGACCCCTAAACCTCACCGAATCACCACAGGTGCATACACTCATACACTTCGGTGTAATCACCCACCGTCTCTCTCTCTCTCACACAGATGCCGTAGCACTGACGCCGCAGCACTAGACCGATGCATAACCCCACCATCTCTTCCTAATTTAGAGAGAGTTCCGGGGGGCTAAATGGTTGTTCTCGCACTGCACGAACACCTTCTCTTAGACACCATGGCACCAACATGCAGAGACACCACTCCCACCCACCATCTCTTCCCCATCTTGGGAAAGTCCAGGCGGGTGACATCTTCATCTTTGCTTTCCCTCGCACAGCTAGCCCATTACATTCAGACCAGGACCTCCCAAACCTTACACTACACCTCAATCCCTGCCACTCTACAAAACCTTGCACTTGCACGCAGCCTCGCAACCGGGTTCTTTCAAAGGGCTCAAAGGGTTTAACGAGCGTTAACCACTTCTGGTCATCTGCCCAAAGCCCTAAGGCCCTATGTCTGCAACAGCCAGATTCCCAGGCGGTCACCCATCCAAGCCCACTGCTCCTTAACTTCGGAGATCTGACGAGAACCGGTGGTTCTTTCATTTCGCCCTTCAACATTCGACTTTTTAGCAAAGACATAACACGTGCACGAAGAATGGATCTGGAGTTTGCCGAGTTGCACTGTTCCCTATAATTACAATGGTTAAAACAATGTAAAACAATCAAAATGATCGTTCAGGGTCCCGTAACTCCGGAACGGCTCGACCAATCGAAAAAGTGGTCTCTGTGAGGATGAAGCCCAGGGAAATTGCTGGCATAGATCATATTTCAGATTTTAGGTTGGAGCAGTAAAGTTTTTTTCTGAAACCGTGTCACACAAGAACAAGAACCAGAACAACCACAACAACAACAACAACAAGTGAACTCTTTTCATATTTACGTCAGTGTGGCGCCGTACGTTACTCTTGCACGAAAATGCATAAAAGTTGGTATAAATATAGCATCTATACATGTCTACTATCTGGCCAAGTTTGGTCGAAATTAATATATTGAATAGGAACGGAGAAATTAATAGTTTTAGTTAAGCTGGAAAGAGGACTTCAATCCTATATATACACGGCAATCGCCGTGTATGATAATTTCCAAATGTCACTTCGAGAGTAATTGATTTTTTGGGTTATTGTTGCACCGGATATAGCTACACCTACACATGCACACACAACTGTTCAAAAAACGGCTTCGCCTCTTGGAAAAAAATTATTAAAGCTCGTATCGTTGCGGTGCTCACAGTTGTGAAAACACATAAATAAAAACCTGATCTAGACACACGTGAAAACACATAAATAAAAAAGGGTCTAGAAACACGCTAGTGTGTCGAGCCAAGTCAGGCAACGAACACCGCATCAATTCAATTGTCGAGGACGTAAACCATTGTAGCGTGACGCCATAGAGGAAGTGTCTTACATCCTGAAGCATAGTTGGGCTTATTTCAGGTACTTTAAGAAAAAATAATAAAGCGCCACAAAAGCTTAAATTGTGTTAAATAGACAGCAATGACCCACCTGACAAAATTAACTTGTGTTGGAATGGCAGCTTATCGGCTTTCAATGCAAAATTTGACCCTCAATTACGTTGCAAATGTGTTAACTAGTTTCTATTTTTAGCTTCTAGTCCGCTCGTCCCGATGTTAATTCCCATAGGATGATTATTCACCGATACCGAGATAGCGGAAAGGCTTCCAGCTGTGAAATTTGACGAATGGATGCATTACAATACGAATTGCATGCCTTTTCTAGTTTACAGCCTTGGGGGTGAAACGGGAATGGCGTGGGAGGGCGCACAAGTACGAAAGTATTGTCGTAACCGTTGTTAGTATTTTTGTTGCATCGTCTCTGATTGGATGGCCAAAGTTCGGACAGTGACAATACTGACGTGCGTATCTAGACACTCGCTAATGTGTCGTCACAAATCTAAACAACGTTGCCAAAGAAATTGTGTCTACGTCCAATTCACGAAAAACAAACCAAATTTCAAAATAAAGCCAAAAACAGTAAAGAGGACACCAGGTTGAGAATAACTCGGCTTCACAAAGGAGTGACATGAACTAAATAAGAAAATATATAAAAAATTAAAACAAAACCAAAAACTGATAAAGAGGTTACTAAGTTGAGAATGGTTCGACCTCTCAAAGGAGTGATATGACACAAAAATATTAGTCTGTGCGATTAACTTGGCGACTGTCTTGGTGTGTTCATATCACTCCTTTGAAGGGCAGAACCATTCGGAACTTGGCGGTCCCTTTTACCAGTTTTGGTTTTTGATGTGATTAGAAATAGTCGAACGAAGCGAACTATAATTTAAACTCCAATTCTGACAATGATTGTATTCTTTTATTCATTGGTAATTTCAGAAAGTGAACACAATTTGTATTTGAATTGGGCTATGTCTCCGAGATTGTGTGTGTGGGTGTATTGCATTTTTTTTTGTACAGGTTTTGTTTTTTGGGGTTTGTTTTGTCCTGGTTAGTGGAGATTACCAAAACGGAAAAAAAAACACAACGACGTTGAACAATGCTTCATTGTAGACAACAGATGCAATTCCGTACTTAAACTAAATACAGATGCAAACCTATTTATGTTGCCTTTTGGACTTATACGTG
Organism: Lithobius niger; assembly: GCA_023313725.1. NCBI lineage: Eukaryota > Metazoa > Arthropoda > Chilopoda > Lithobiomorpha > Lithobiidae > Lithobius > Lithobius niger. Next base: position 46,285 of record JAHWFP010022972.1, read on the forward strand.
TGAAACCAAAGGCTGAGGTCCTACTGCTGAGCCATACTGACGCGGTAAGACCTCGGCCTTTGGTTTCAAAGGTCCTGGGTTCGATTCCCCGCTCAGGCAGTCTGACATACAAGTCCAAAAGGCAACGTAAATAGGTTTGCATCTGTATTTAGTTATTTCTTGTGAGCCTTTGGCTTTCCCGTCTTTAATTTGTACTTAAAATATTGCAGTGACAATAAAGAAAATGCAGAACAACCCCTTCTAGTCCTCTTCCCCCCTCCCAAAAAATCAACAAAACTAAAAGTATGAAAACGAAAGGGGACATGAAGCAAAATATACTCGAAGACACTCGAAGCATGGGAATGAAAAGGGTTGTAGACAATTTTGAACAGCTGGAGCAACATACTCCCTATTTTGTAACAGAAGGTGGCTTTAATTAAACGTGCCCCATCGTTAATACCAACGATCCTGTAGCTATTGTCCCACACCCACGGCCAAAGGCAACTTTACAGCAGGCGTTGTAAACCCACTGTTACCCATTCATTAGATGATCAATATCTTAATACAACCGTAAAATTGAGTTCTAGAGACCACAATCGTTCGGCCGAGCGAGAGATGCTACAGTATATGCGTTTCCCTTTGTATTGTAGAAGCAGCCGGTTGATAACTTGGGCTTGGTAAGGAGGAAGAGTACATCGTAGTTATCACTTGGGACCACTAGCCTTTTAGATCGGGTTCCCTTACTGCTTCTCTTACTGCTTAAATCTTGTTCCAAACAGATAAACACACTCACCGGCAAAGAGACATCTAAAATCGGCTTTCGCTCGGTCAATGAGCAAAACTGAAAACTCTAACCGGGGAAGCATTACCCAACGTAGTAACAATAATTTACACTAAAATTGCCACGTCCAGAGAGAAAATGCGATGTAGACACCACCGTCATTTCATGAGTGTCACTTGCAAGTTCCGGTCTACTTGGCCAATCAGAGCACGAGTAAAAACATGCAGAGCGTAATTTTTGTCGTAGTTTTTCCGTAAAATTAGGCTTTCCTAGCTTTTCTGTTTTGTCATTCTCCTAGCTTAAAACGTATTGTGCTGAATTATTCTACCATTTAGATTGTATTATGGTAGTCCCGACTCTTCGGCAACCACATTCCAAATTCGTAGGCAATTCAGTACAATGTACGTTACTAAAATCGTGCAGTGTGCATATGTGTCTGTTTAAATGACATCTCTGGAAAGTAGAACAATGAAGAAAGGTATTTTTAAAAAATCGAAAATTACCTCATCTGGCTCTATTTTGAACCTCACTAAAAAATTCCAGTAAATGTTCAGAGCCTTACATCCATCTCTGAACGCTTTAGATTTTTGGATTACTTTCTTATTATTTAGAATCTCACATGACTAAATGCGTTGTTGTTGTTGGTCACCCTAGCAAATTGTCCCCCTCATTGTCTTGGGGCAGACAACCCAGTTTGGCTGCGTGCTCCTTAAAAGCAAACGACAATAATAACACGCCAGCAAGATTAACCCTCCTAAAATAAATCGCCCAATCCAGCTACGAAAATAAATTAGAGTTGCGAAGCTTCCACTTGCGGCTAATAAAGGCGAATCCAAAACGAAACTTGGAGGGAAGGGAGACGAGTGCGACTTTTCACCGTTTTCATACCTTTTTTTCTAATTTTGGCTGCGTCATTTTCGACCATTTCAGCACGTTATACAAGTTTTATTTGTCTTGGAAGGGGCCACCAGCCTTGATTTCTGGCCAACTTGTTCATCACCAGGTAATTTCGTCACCAGGCAAGTGTTACTTCACGGGAGGTAGGCTATTCTTCAAACGAAATATTTTATGTGGGTTTCCATATACTTCCTATAAAGTATGATTTCAATAATTAAGTCACCTACTGTTAGCAGGCACTTATAAATAAGTATAGTTGTACCTCTGGCATAACATACTCCGGTTACCGCTGTGCGAGCAAAATACTTTACTGGGCAGCAAGAAAAAAAAACGGCTGCCGACACTCCCACAAACCCCCCCCCCCCTTGCATCATCCCTCACTTCCCCCATTGTGTGGTCAGATTCCCCTTCCCCTGTGGCCCACGTAGCCCCTGCCCCCTTGCCCCTCCCACCGAAATCCCCCCAAATTCCCGTATTGTGTGGTCTGAATGCCACCACCATCCCTCTTTCCCAGCCCCGTTCTCTCTCTCTTGGAACCCCTGGTGTTTTGTCTTCTTAGAAAAGCAAATAGCGTTATCAATGGATGGCGCTACCCTTATTCTAAGTGTGGCTGAATTGCCTGTTTCTCCGTTTTGATACCAAGCACGATGCCCGCAACAATGATCGTGCACGCAGTCATTGTTACTCAACTCTGAAACTATTCAATTCGGCTCTAACATTATTAAAGCAATATTTAGTTTCTCAATGATTGTTACAGAGCACATCCGTTCACTTTGTCGGCCGCTCACCCTTTTTCCTTAGCTACCGTGCCAAGAATGAACCCGCTCGCCCATAGCCTCATTGTTTACTTAATTTGAGCCGTTTTCATTGGCTGTCATAATGATGAATTTGCTGTGTGCATCTCACCCCACCTGGCAACTGGTGTTTGCTCTCCGATTCCAACCTAAGCATAGATCTATATAGATCTCGTTTTGTACTTCACAGGTTGTCCCAATGTCCGCTGGGAGAGCTTCCTGGCTCCAGACAACTGATCTTAAAGGCACATAACTCCCTCCGGTATATTTTAACAGTTTCACTCGATACATTACCGGAAATAGTTTTATATAAACTGATTTACCTTTCATTTGCTGGTCTAAGGGTACGATGCAGATGTCAGTAGTGGCGCGTGAATGTTATTAGGCTTGTTTTAAACGGCTCGGTCCGAGCGGTAAATAACTCCCGCCACATCGCTGGCAAGCCGCGGCCCTGGAGGAAGGATAATTAATCCTTCGCTCAAGTTTGCGACTTGGTCGTACGATGTGTCACGTTGCAGCGGCCCCGAAATGAGTATGACTATTGTCGTATAGTAATGCGCGCTGCGGTCGTTTGAACTATATTTTAGCGTAGGTGACGCAGAGTAAAACGGCCAGAACGGAGGGATTTATGTGCCTTTAACAGTGGCAAATCTTATTTTACTAAAGCAGTGCTAAGTGATGTTAACTCCTGGGCAAGCGTGAGAACTGTCGTCGAGCTGGGAGGCATGTATTGCCTTGAGAAACGAAAATTCCTCGTTTTAGGGTCGTTTAAACGCTATTGCTTGCGAAGTGACGCCTACTTGGATAAAGAGCAGCACCAGCTGGTCTGCCCAGCAATTGGATGTGTGTGAACCTTGTCTGATCGCAACTGAAATTAGCGTGCTGTATTTCATTGAAAATTGTCATGTGCAGGAAAACCTTGTAAGTTCTAAAGCATGTCAAACTTTATTACTTAATAATAAGCTAACAACTCTTCGGCTCGCTGCTCGAAGACCTAATGCTTATTGTGTTGTTCTGTAGGTATGTGTGTTCAGAACTGCCTAAATTTGACATTTAAAGGTAGTGTGTTTAGACCTAGTAAGCTGGTACATATTGCAAATTGAAACCTATAGACATATAGTGAAGTAAATTTCCGTTGAAGAATGTTTTAACAAGTTAATTACTTGTAGGTGGCAAGTTTAATGGTTAATTGCTTGGCCAGACAAGTTTAACGGTTAATTGCTTATTGCGCTTGGTATTTGAAAACAATAGCATAGTAAATAAGCTTAAGCTATAAATTTGAACGCTATTTGTGAGAAATTGTTTGTGTAAAATCTTAAAAAATCCTGCAGGTCAAAGAAGCAAGTTTAGATGTAAACTAGTGCAAATTAAAATTTTGTCAAATAAAAGGCTTTTTGATAGAAAATAGTTTAGCTTTGTGTTAACTTTCAGAAACAATGTCTGGTTTTGAAACTGATGTTGTCGAACCTAATGGTTTGTTTGAAGCATTTGACTCAAGAAAACATACTTGGTCAATGTATATTTTAAGGTTTACATGTTTCCTTAAAGCTACCGAAACCAAAGATGATGACCGTCCTGACGTGATTTTAGCTAGTGTTGGAGATACTATGTTTAAAAAAAATAGTCCGTATTATCGATCCTTTAACGGCTGAAACCATTACGTATGACGCTTTACTTAAACATCTGTTGAATCATCACCAAGCACTATTTTTGAAAGGCTTAGATTTAATAAAAGGTCTTAAATACCTAATAAGTTAGTTGCTGAGTATGTAGATGCTCTTAAACAGCTAACTTAGTATTGTGGTTATGATGCCATTGCAGTTGGTAAAATTAAGGAAGAAATGATTCGCGATAGAGTAGTTGGAGGTATTAACAGTCCCGTTCTGCAACGCGACCTCATTAAGAAAACACTTGACTTAAAAGCTACAGTTGAATTAGCACTCTCGTTAGAAGCTGCTGAATTAAATCAGTTAGAATTAAAATCTGGTACGAGTAATGTTAGTTTGTAGCTAAAGCTAAACATAAAACTAGTTATCAAAAATCTAAGTCATCCTACTCGAGTTTAAAGATATAATTTGTTTTTGTTGTGGCTCCAAAGGTCACAAAAAGAGCCGTTGCCGTTATAAGGATTACACCTGTGGCCGATGTCACGAAAAAGGACATTTAAAAGCAGTCTGTGTAAAAACCTGAGTTGTTTAAACAGAAAACTTCTACAGCTGAGTTTAAACCACGTCCTAAGCAAAGTAGTGGCAAAAATACCCGTTATTGTTTGCCACCTGAGTGACTTTGCAGTATCTCTACGAACTGCATTCCCGAAGATCAGGATCTCTTTCATTGGTCTGTTTAGGAAGAGAGAACCGAGACCACGACAAGAAAGTACAACATACAAATGCCCTTCTCAGAAAACTTTGCGTTGAATTCAACTACTCCTTTGTTTCCATCGATAGAGAAATCTGCGACTTGGGACATGATCCAACTTACTTCCAGAAAGGCTACTCTTCAAATGGAACCACTCCAAGATCCATGCCAGATCGAAAAAGCTTCAAATTTAACGGGGTTTAACCTCACGATTGTGAACGCAATTGGCCCGTTTTCGCACCCTAATGCTTGAAACCTCAGGTGTGCTTTTTTTAATGCTAGAAGTATCATCCGTTACATTGGTTGTTTTAGAGAGCTGGTTTGAGGGACACCTTTGATGTCTTCCTAGTGGTTGAAAGTTGGCTCCATCCTGGCTTCACGAAACAGAAGATTTTCTGTTGTAGTTGGGATCGCAGCAGTCTGAGTGGGGGGGCTTACTCATTGTTCACCGCAGTGATATCCCTTTGGTAGTTATGGACATTGCAATCGACGCGGAAGCCATAGCACTGTCATGTCCTTGTTTCAGGCTTAATATACTTGTGGGGTACTTACCAAACAGTCGCGGTGAGGCTGCTTTAACAATGCTTTGTAATTTCATAATACACACACTTGATAATAGGCGTTCTTGCATTCTTGTAGGGGATTTTAACCTCTCCACTGTAGACTGGCGACACAATTGGGCATCTGATCGTCATCACCATCTTTTTCTGGACCTTATTGCACTTTTGGGGCTTCTTCAGCTTGTTGATAAACCTGCTAGGGAGAACATATTCTTGATCTAGCTTTCTGTGACACTAATAGACTTGTCTTCAATTTAAATGTTGATCGAAAATACCGTTAATTCGGCAATTTTACTTTGATTGAAGTTCATATTAAAGACAGTCACTTACGCAAAACCAAAAATCGTTCAAGTTCCACAATTCGAAGTTTGAATTTGAAGCAAGTTTGAATTGTGGAACTTGGACGATTTTGGTTTTGCGTAAGTGACTGTCTTTAAATGTTGAGCATCACTTTTGCAACAGTGACCAGTGTTACCTTCTCCATTATGCCACTCATGAGCCTGTTCCTATTGCCACTAACACGCAGAATTTTAGGCTGATTTCGACGTGTTGATATCGTCGCTCTCGTGCGTAGACTGGGAGGCTCTTGTTTTTAAAGTTCATCCAGCTATTGAGCAGGCATGGAGCTGCTTTCAGGGTATTCTTACAGGCCATATTTTTCTTTGTAGGATGCCTTCGTTCCTTACAGAAATGGATCACGATTACGGTCATCTCGCTAAGTTGCGCCAACGGAAACTTAAGCTTTGGAAGCATTACAAGGTAGATCGTAATGTGGAAAACAGCTTGGCATATAATAGAGCGCATGCTCTCTGTTCCAACAGCATGGAAACCTGGTATTGGTCGCAGAAGGAGATGATTATTCGGAAAGGTAGTTCCGGGGCCTTTATCGATTCTGTCACTCGAGGACATCCTTTACTAGATCACTTCCTCCACTTAAATGTGGTAATGATTTTTTGACAGATGACCTAGAAAAGGCAGAGTTTTTTCGCTCAGTATTTACATCAAATTATATTACTGACGATGGTGTGCCGCTTCCTTTGCCTGTGGCTCCAACACTTCTTACCAATAAATGTGCAAGCATGCCTTTCTCTGAATCATTGGTCCGAGATGTCTTAAAGAAAATTAAACCAAGCCACTGGTATGGACTCGACGGTTTTTCTGCTTTCCTTATCGAAAAGTGTGCGCGGGAACTTTGTTACCCTTTTTCGAGACTATTCTCTCTTTCTTTTAGCCATGGGTGTATTCCAAAAATCTGGAATTATGGGGTGGTTATTACAGTCTACAAGAATGGGTCTGCATCTGATCCTACAAATTATCGCCCTATCGCTTTTACCTGTGTCGCCTACAAGTTTATGGAATCCATTATACGGGATGTTATTTTGAAGTTTTTTGATGTGAACTTCATTATTAATCAAGACCAATTTGGGTTCCTTCCCAATCGGAACACGTTACAGCTGTTAAGTGTTCTTGACCATTGGAATGCTGCACTTAACATCGGTATTCCATGTGACACCATTTATTTCGAATTTAAGAAAGCCTTTGAATCTGTGATTCATCGTAAACTACTGTTTAAACTGATCCAATCTGGCATTGAGGGGGACTTAGCTCGTTGGATTTTGGCTTTTTGGGCCAACAAAATCCGAAAGGTATCTATTGCTTATACACTCTCATCGGGTGTATCTGTACCTTGTGGGGTGCCCCAGGCCTCTCTGTCCTTGGCCCGTTACTTTTTGTTATTTATTTGAACGACCTTTGTTTTAGAAATGAAAATACTTTTGGTTTTAAATTTGCTGACGATTTGAAAATCAGCACCGAAAATTACTTCCCTTATGGATTTCCTGACCGGAATGCCGCAGGGTGGCTAAGTGGTCTACGACTTGGCAGCTTCCCATTTCTTCTCATAAGTGTTTCACCTTCCACGTTAGTCTCCTTAACCCTTGTTCTGAGTATCATTTGGAACCGTCTATTCTGCCTTCTGTCCTGGAGGTGAAAGACCTGGGTGTGTGGTTTTCCCAAAATTTGAAGCCCTCGCTACACTGTCATAAAATCTGTGGTCAAGCTTGTTGTCGTGCAGCTATTGTTAATAAGTGTTTTACATTAGGGATTGGCGCACTAAAGTGTGGGCCTTCATAGTTTTTGTGAGGCCCCTCTTGGAGTATAAGACAACTGTTTGGTCACCACATTTGGTGGGAGACATTGACCTACTTGAGGCTGTCCAGCACAGGTTTACCAAACGACTGCCTGGCTTCCGTGATTTAAACTACTGGGAATGGCTTTCAAAGACCGGTTTAGAATTGCTCGAGTTGTGTCACATTAAATTTGATCTAATCTTGACTTTTACGATTCTACATGTCTACATGTCTTTGTGATGTGAGCCCTTCTTTCTTTTATTTGGCTGTAAACCTGTTTGGTACTCATGGCCACAATTGGAAGCTTGTTAGACGGGCCTGTTTCCATAATACTCATTAAAATTTTTTCTCAGTTCGTGTGGTCTGCATTTGGAATGCCACAGTGTAAACCAGTGTAAACCAGTCCACAGTGCAGGGGTTTCGCCGCTCACTTGCAACAGAGACTCTTCTACCCTATTTCAAACACCCTTTTTAGGATGCAGAGTTAGAGGTTCACAACCCTTCTGTAGTCCTACCACCGTAACGTGGTGAAACTGTATTATTATTAAGGATAAATATGCTATCGTAAAAACAAAGCTCATTTGCTACAACAAAATGAGGAAACAGAGTATAGTTCAATTGATGAAAGTTCTGCAGAGTGTGAAAATAACTGTGAATCAGAACAACACATTGAGTGTAAATTCACTTCAAGCAGGGATTTGGATGGTTGAATGTATCAATAATGGGGTAAAGTTACCACTCGATGCAGATTGTGGCTGTGACACCACCAATTTGCCATTTAGTAGGCGTAACACTCATTTCAAAGATTGCAAACTTTTGAAGCCAAATATATTTGTAAAATCTTGGTCTGGGCATGTTGTATAAGAGTGGAAGTGCAGTTAGGTGAAAGGACTGAGCAGGTTGAAGCTTTAATTTCCAAAAGTGAACAACAGCCATTAATGGACAAAGATTGGACAGCCATTTTTGATTTTGATCCTAAGCAATTCTATCCTTTGGTTTTAAATCACATCCGGAGGCTTTAACAGGAGGAAGCAAAGGAAGTGAATAAAACTGTTATTACACCAGAGGTTTTAACAGCTAAATTTCTTGAACTGTTCAAGCCAGGGTTGGGTTGTTTCAAAGGGTTGTGGGTTGTTTTTAAGGCTAAAATAAAGCGCAAGCCTGGTGCAGTGTCAGTATATCGCAAAGTAAGACCTGTCCCACTTGCAATTACAGAGAAAGTAAATGCTGAAATCAAGGGTCTGGTGGCCATGGGGGTCTTGGAACTTGTAAGTACAAGCAACTGGGCCACGCCCATAATGGTGGGTCATAAACCGAATGGAGACATTCGGATTGTGGGTGACTACAATACAACTGTTAACCCACAACTCGATATTGACCCAGCCCACACTGCAGCTGCTGAGTTGTTTGGCAAGCTTTCTGGAAGGGATACTTTCAGTTTAGTAAACTTAAAAGAAACATTTTTGCAAATGGAGTTGGATATAGAATCACAAGAAGTCATCAACACACCCCTAGGGTTGTTCAAATTCTTGCGATGCCCTTTCGAATTGGCTAGTAGCCCAGGTATCTTCCAAATGTTAATGGTGAGCATTACATCTGGTATACAAAATTGTGAACCATTTTACGACGATATCCTGGTGAGCGGCAAGGGCGTTGAACGATAGCAGTCATGAAAAATTGTTATCAGCCCTGCAAAATTCTGGGACCAGACTCGGTTTGGAGAAGTGCAGAATTACTCAAACTGAATTAAAGTATTTGGGTCATAAAATCGACACTGAGGTTTTAACTAACTTACCAGAAGTTATTGAGGCTGTAACTGAAGACCCTAACCCTAAAATATCCCAGAACTGCAAAGTTTTCTTGGTTTCACAAATCACTATGCAAGATACTTTCTTAATTTAGCGCATGAATTAGTTCCCATTACTAAGTTGCTAAGCCCTAAACAAAAGTGGATTTGGGGTCCCGAGTGTGATTCAACAATGGCGAAAATAAACAATGTTTCAAAACGTCTAACGTTTTAGTGGATTATAACCCTGAATATAGACTTAAGCTGGCCATAGACCCGAGTCCATATGGCTCTGGGGCTTGTCTGTTCATACACCTCCTAATGGGCTTGACAAACCAATTTCGTTTGCCTCAAGGAAGCTAACAAAAGTGGAACAGGGATACTCGCATTTCGATAAAGAAGCCCTAGTAGTCTCGTGGGGAGTGAAGAAGTTTCACTAGTACTTATACTCGAATCACTTCATCCTCCAAACTGACCAAAAGGCGCTCTTTTGAATTTTTTGTCCTAAATGTGATATTCCACAAATGGTAGCTAGTCGTGTACAACGCTATGCGTTACAGTTGAATGGTTATTTCTATGAGTTCCAACATGTGCCAGGAAAATATATTTGAACACCTGATATGTTATCACGGTTGCCGTTAGAAAATGCAGTTGAGGACTTGGAAGATGAAAATACTTTTAAAGTGTACTATGCACAATCAGTTGAGTCCTTACCTGTATTGAATGACACGCTATTACCAAGGCTATTACCAAGGCTATTACCAAGGATGCCATTCTAGTAGAGGGGCTGAGGTATGTCAAGCATGGCTGACCAGAGAAAATTGAAGATCCTCAAATTAAACCCTATTTTTCGCATAAAAACGAAATTTCAGTAGAGTGTGACACTTTATTTTGGGGGTTAAGAATAATAATACCACCAAAGTTGCGTGACAGAATACTTCAGGACTAACTTGCCGGACACTTGGGTACAGTTAAGATAAAATCTACACAACTATGGCGTTGGAACAATTCTGCGAGAGTGGGACAATTCTGCTAGGCATTTCCAATTGAAAATTCCTAGGATCTTTTCATGCCACAATTAAAATGATCATGAGACATCACAAATGTCCTTCTCTTCCCGAAAATGCCAGGGATGACTGAGGTCAGGCTCGAAACCAGAACCTCTAGCATATGGGATTCGACAACTGGCCGCACGGGGTCACGACTCAGAATGTGCAGCAGAACAAGGAGTAGAATTATTCTGAAGGTTCCTGCTTTGCACTGCTCCTGCTGTTAGACAGTCTATCACCAAAAATCCATTTTCAAATGTAGCCAGTAAATTTCTGATGTGAAGTGTGAATATCTTCAGTGCATCGAACTCAGACTTAAGGCATCTCAGGTTTAGAAGTTGGAAATACAGTTGAATGTTAATGGTGACGTGTTAACGACGTTCCGGTGTTGACGCCACAAAATTACCGCTTACCCAAGTGGCTTCTGTTAAGCCAGGCTGCCCTCGTTCTCCTCATGGGTCACGTTAGCATAAAAGTGAGATTTATGTAGAGGAATTCACCACCATGTTAGTGATGCATAAGATTGGCCTATACTGCCGAACTGTACGCTTCCTGGAAGGTTAGAAAAAAAGGCAAGGCACCAAGTTACTTTAAGCAAGAATTCGGCAAGGAGCTAACATGTCGACAGTTTCCCCCACATGCGCAATAGTATCATAGATTAGAAAGACAACTAGATATACCATCTTACTCTCTGTCCTACGTGGGGCCCTATAGCAGTACTCGCTGCGACTAATGCCTCTGATAATGCTTTGCCTTCGAGCTGCTTCGAAGTCAAAAGCCGTTTAAGTTTCAGAGGTATTAGTAGCCATAACTACCGTTCGGGCCACGCGTGGAGTGGAAGATTAGATTACGTTCTAATCTGTGGTAGTATGTTGGCACGCTTCCAGGTGGCGTATATTTGAGTGTAGCCTTTTTTAAAAATTCGAATTAGCGAAATAATAAGAAATCTTTTGGTACCCAGGAATCCATATTAGGCACACTATTGGCTCTAATTTTTCCTTATACCACATATAGAATGGCCAGGAAATCTCAAGTAAACCCCTGGTTTGAAATCAACAGAACAAATAATTTTCTCTTTAACACGTAGCCTAATAAGTTTCTCTAATCCCAGTTCTTTTCTAATCCTAGAAAGAGAACACAAAGAAAATTATAAAACAAATATGTTTTATTGGTATTACCTCGGCATTACATTGACACCAATCCCACAAACAAACGAAATTATCGCTCTCAATAAACTCAAATTCACTTCACAATCCTAAAATGCCTTGAAAATACAGCCGCTGTGAAAAGAAATGAAAACTACAGTGAAATGATGAGTTTTTGTTTACATCCACTACGTTTGTATAGCTCATCATGGTTAGAACTAGGGCGGTATCTGATTGCCTTCGAACCTCTAACTTTAGCTCTTGATTAATAAAAACATCCTTCGCAAATGCTTTCGCAGTATTTCTAATGTTGAATAAATACAGATGGAAACCTAGTTATGTGCGCCTTTTGGACTTATATGTCAGACTACCTGAGCGGGGAATCAAACCCACGACCTTTGAAGCCAAAGGCCGAGGTCCTACCGCTGAGGCATGTCGATTTCCCCCCTCAGGCAGTCTGACATGTATGTCCAAAAGGCAACGTAAATAGGTTTGCATCTGTTGCATCTGTATTTATTTAATCTTGTTGAGCCTTCAGCTTTCCGTCTTTAATCTTGAATATGCCCTAAACAAACTTTTGATTTATAATGTGTATATTTTTATTACTGCTCTTTGGTAATAAACAGTAATTTACTTTTATTACTAAACATTACAGTTAGAGGTTGTTTTTTTTTTTTAATCTGTGTAACTATTGTTCTTTACACTGGAAATGCGTTGAGTAGGAAACATTTAATTTTTTTTAATTTAAATTTAATGAAAAATTTACATGTACATATAGTGTCGGTATGAGTCAGTCAAAATCTGTGGGTCAATCCTAGTGTGGGTCAATCCGCGTCAGTGGGACATTCAGTCATGTGGAGGGAGGGAGTGAGACTTTATGACGCTTCGACTGCCAGGTCATTAGCGCCAACCTTGTCACAGTGCAGTGGTACGGGTTGCTACTGTGCCACACATTATAGAATTGTTAAACAAATCCTCAAATCTAGAGCTTATCGCATATATATGCACACCATGTCTCGCGGAAGGTAGAAACGGCGGCGAACACCACAAGATGGTGGCAATCAACAAATGACGGAACGCAATGACATTCAGGAGAGACAGTTACGCCCCTCCCTCAAAAGAAAACTTTGAGTAAGGTTGGTGACCAATACGCAAACGTGCAAACACTGCGACTGCAGTGACAAGCCGAGTGCCATTCCTGGAGAGTACCTTAAGAGCCCGCAGCTTGGAACATGGAACACGAAATTCAGTGAATCACTGGGTCATAAGTCACCAAAAAATTGACCCATTCCATCTCGACGACAAAATCGGCCCTAAAAGGTGGCTTCCCACGTTTCCCAACCGGTGAGCGGGCCTTCCTTGGGAGGCGCGGAGCAGCTGCAGGGGAGGCGCGAGCCGCTGCCGAAGCCGTACTATATAGGCGCATTTTAGCCTGTGCATTCTCGCTGCTAGTATTTAATCGCGATGAAAAGCTGTCGTTGCCATGGTAACAACGGCGACCTGGACTTATAAGACCTACAATATTACAATCAGTGGTAATAAGACAAGAAATCCCTCCTGACGAAACCATTTCTCAGTTACTTCTGAACTCACATTATTGACTGTTTTCGTTCTGAGACGGCAGAGCTAAAATCGCCGCCATGTTGGAATTTCAGATGATTTTCTAACTTCGAGATGCAAAGGCGAGTCGTTGTATAAAAGTGCCCAATATATCAATGACGTTTTTTATTTTTTTATTTTTAACTGTGCATTACAAAACGAGTCTAAATTGTATGAGGAAAGCGAAATTTTCATTTTTTAAGTATCTATAGATTTTTTTGTGCAATCTACATCCATTTTAGTCAACACTCAAGACATTTTTGTTCTCATGTGGCAACACTGCCTCATCGTGGTGAAAAAAAATTACACAGCTATTTTTTTTTGAGGGGGGGGGGCGCCATTGCCTGCTAGTCCCAATAGGCAGGCATACTGTAGAAAAGGTTGGGAACCACTGTTTTAAATGGCAGGACCAGGTTTTTTTTTTCAGAGTGACATTCTAAGTATTCTTCGCTTGGTTTGGAGACCACGACTTGGATGCTGCTGACCCTGGGAGCTCCTTACAAAGCTGGCGTTGTGCGTGCTGCTTTAAAGTCGGCAATCCTACTTTTAGGCTATGGTTTAGTTTATTCTTTCGTTAATTCGACAAAGTTGAATAACTCGTAACTTCTTGTAGTCTATTTGGGCAATATATCACTGTGGAAATTTACGGATGTTGTGGTTTTACAGCATTCTTCTATATTGTAAAAAGGAAAGGGCTTTATTTTTTCCTCAGCAAATTTGTCAAATCAATTGTAAGTTTGAATGATCTTCCAAGTAGAAGAGTAGAGATGAGGCTTGAGAAAAACCAAAATAGAGTCATGCAATAACAAGTTGTTCGTTAGTCACTAAACTGGAGAGAAATGAATTGGGTGATTAGGCTAGTTTCGAACAAGTCGAGTGTTTTGTTTGTGTTTTCAACACAGAAAAGTTGGGCGAGCAAACTGCTAAAAGGTATCTTTTGTGTTGTTAAAATAAGCATGATGACAACAGCCGACTGACGACGTGTGTTGGCGACCTCATGTACTGGGGTGGGACGAAAAACTGTTGTTGTTGAAACCACATCCATTTACTGACCAAATGAGCGAAGCGAACGATGCCCTGTTTTAACTCTACATCTTGCTCACTGTCAGTTTGTCATGTTGTTTGTTCCGCGGTTTACGGCCATTATGCATAAACCGATTCGACCTAAATTTGGTAGATATGGTCTTTGAAATTAGACCGAGTGTCGAATACACACGGTTTTTGTGAGGAAATTACTTTTTAGCTTAAGTTCGGGCGTGGACAGCCGCCTAAAACGAGACCGAACGAGACGAGACCGTCCGATGAGACCGAACGAGACCGTCCCTCACATTTGGTGATGCCATCGGGGACCACTGTGTCCCTGGTAGGACTAACCTTGGTGATAAGGCATTCGTGACCCCAACCCTATACCATCAACCCTTCCTTTACAGCCGCGCAATCGTCTTCGTTGTAAACTTTTAAACTCTTAAATTTTACAATTTTTTATTTTTGTTTTAACTTCGGATAGCAATTACTGACCACCAGGTCCTTGCCATTCCGGTTGTGTTTGCAATAAACTTATTATTATTATTATTATTATTATTATTATTATTATTATTAGTCTTATTATTATTATTATTATTTCGACGGTATACGGCTTTGCTTGGAATTCAAATGAAACTTTGCAGCAGTATTCTTTAAAGTTGTGCCAAACGTTGTGTAATAAACAAGAATGAAAGCCAAATCGGCTCGATAAGTTTTAAATAAATGCAGATGCAAACCTGTTTCCATTGCCTTTTGGACTTAAATGTCACACTGCTAGAGCGGGAATTGAACCCTTGACCATTGAGACTAAAAGCCGGAAGTCTACCGCTAAGCTATGATTTAGCAGTAGGACTTGGGCCTTTGGACTCACAGGTGATGGTTCAATTCCCGCTCAGGCAGTCTGACATTTAAGGCCAAACGTCAGTGGAAATAGGTTTATATCTGTATTTATTTATCACTTAAACGATTCTATTACAAATTGGTAAAAATTCCAAACGACGGCCGAAAATTACACCCAAAAACTTGTTTTGGCTTATCATCATACTGAATGCATGCTGGTTATGCCGAATATTCAGAAGTAGCTGACCTTGGCGTAACACACGCCGTTCTAGCAAACAGCGCCCCCCCCTCCCACACTTACTCCCCCTCCCCCCCCCCCTCGCACTCGCTTCCTCACCGCCCCGTGACATTTCCCCTTTGGTGCAGCCCCGGAAAAGTCGCATGCGTATGTTTGACTGAAGGCTAAAAAAAGCCGTGAGAAATCCAGCATTCAGTAAGCAAGTAACCCTATGTTTAAGTTAATCCTTTGAAACAATTCACCCCGGTACCGTGCAATGCGACATTGTTGCCGCCCACTTAAAAACAATTCAACTCCTTTCTGGAAGTGATAATCGAGAAAATAAATGCGCCTTTCCATCGTATCAGGCTGCCAATTTCGAGGCCTATTGGAGGCCTCGAAATGAAGAACCAATCGTCGTTTGGTTTAAAGTTGTCTGGGTTAGTAGACAAGGGTTGTTTTTTTTATTTTAGCTCAAACGCCGACAATGGCACAGTCCACGCGACTAAAACTTTGTTGGTCTCTTTGGTACCACAACAATACCAAAAAACGAACCCAAAAACAGTGCGGCAGGTCTGGTAAGTGGCGCCATCTCTTCGAAGACTTTGGAGAAAGTGTTACAACCCGAACGTGTAGTCCAAGGCCGTGAATAGACGGCGACATGGCAGGTTTGGTAAGTGGCGCCATCTGTTCGAAGACGTTGGAAAAGTGTCTCAACCGAATTTGAAGGCGAATCCCGTCAACAGATGGCACTATACTGGGTGGCGTACTTGATTATACGACGGAATGGCGTGGCCGGTGACTTGGCCGCCTGTTCCGTATAATATCTAGACACACGCTAGTGTGTCGCCACCAAGTAACAGTAGATCATCCCATTGTAGACATCCGATTGTTAAAAATTGATTGTTAATGATAAAAAGGGGGCTCACTAGCAGACATGTGTCTGTTAACTGTAAGCAATTGAAAGCATATTTTGGCATGTTGAGGATAAATCCCAATGCTACAGAAATGTTTCAAATTGTGGAAAATGTAAGGGGAAGGGTCAGAGATTCAGAAAAACTAAAATTTAAAGGATGAGTGTACACCAATCATAGAGAAAAAGATGCGTCAATAACGTTGTTTTTATGTTACTAGAGCTAATAAGATTTTTCCCATGTTAAATCCCATAGACTTTTTGCTCATGGCTAGCGCAAAATTGAGAAGGCCTGAACTTTTGCACACGGATGCATAGTGATCTGAGGATGGCCCTTTTGTTGGTTTGGGGGTTGTAGGGGTCAGGACAAATGCGTGGGAGGGTTTTGAAATTCGCTACGGGCGAATTTAAATTTCGTTTCTTTTCCAAGTTGCAACCAAAGATTTTAAGCAACAATGGCTTGAACAATCAAGACTGGTCCTTAGATTTATTGTAAAAGCCTGGACGAATTAAAAACTGAACTGTAACGAAGGACAAAATAAAGAAACATTAACGTTGCCGTGGATTGCGTAAGAATAAAGGGATGCGCGCTAGATGATGGTTACGCAACAATACGAGCATGCACGAGCTAATGGATTTTTTTGTTAATAACCCAAAAATAAATTGCTCCGCATTATGCTGTTTTAGTAACAGCGACCTTCGGGGGTTTCTGCATGACTAAATTGAACGAAATCTTGAAAAATTAAGAGGAAGGTGAAGGGATAAACAAAACAACTGAAAGGGATGCGCTGATTGAGTGAGCGAAGCGAACGAAATCAGCGATTGTTAGTCAGTGTGTGCAAAAATGGGATTGAAGCATCTTAAGCAGACGGTGTAACCTTATGTACGTTCACAGTCCAATGAAAGTTGTGGTATCCACCCAAAACCAAAACTTGTAGAAAAACCCGCCAAGTTTCCCAAAACGATCGGCCTTTGAAGGTAGTGATATCATTCTACCAGGGAAAGGCCGCCAAAGTTAATCCTATTAACCAAGTTAATCGCACCGAATAATACTTTGGACGTTAAATGAAAACTTGAAGATTGCTACCGATTTAACTTTCGAACTATTAGTAGGTGCGATTAACTTGACTAATAGGATTAACCTTGGCGGCCTTTCCCTGGTAGAATGATATCACTACCTTCAAAGGCCG
>JAHWFP010022973.1:0-27960 GCA_023313725.1 Lithobius niger
ACTACATCGCACTTTCATCATGGCCGCCATTATAAAATTCTGTATTTCTGTATCTTCATTTTATTCTTTTCTTTTAGGGCAAAAAGCCCAAACATATTAGCTTAGTGTATTGTATGAGCCTTGTACAGACAACCATTTTGAAGTGTGATATTTTTTATTGTGTTTGTCGGCCGCAATCCATATGGAAAATTTCCACAACGATCGAATTTTAACTTTAAACTTTTAAACGTTAAATGTTCTCTGTAACTTAATGCGTTATAGCATTCAATTAAGCTAATTTATTTAACCGCATTTATACTTTATTTATATTCTTTTACCCCCAGAAACGCTACCATATGTCCAAACGTATAAACGCATTACGACCTGGCATTCTACCGGACACGAATTTTTCAGTGTATATATGTTTATTTTAGTTCTCCTCTGGACCTGACTGTGACCCACCGAAACCTACAAATAGCTTGATCTACTATTAAACACCAAAAGAATTCTTAAAAAGATCTGTTCAAACCAAATCCGAAAGTCAAACTGTGCAAAAACTTCGAATTCCCCATTTTTGCCCCCCTCCCCAGCCAAAACTAGTTGTGGTGTTTAACACTACAGTTTACCGTTAAAGCTTGTTTAATTTAATAGTAATGTTCTAGACATTACCCAAAGCCAAGTAATAAGCTTTAACAAGAGCCTAATCACGTTGCAAACATGTAAATATTCAATCCGTAGCCAATAATACAAGATAAAGGCCCATTTCCGAAAGTTCAATTGAGTGAAACTCAAAACAGGCCGATCTTTTTCCGTTTTACATGTTCCTACTCCTTCAAACGGCTCTGCACCCAGTTACTTTGTTCATCCGACTTCTCCTCCTACTTTCCATTGTTCTCGAGGCCCTCGGCCAATCAGACCCCCGTAGCTACCCCGCGAGTCCGCGCTTACTTCCGGTAATGTGCATAAAACCCCAGCCCCAGAATGCATAGTTAGCACAGCACAGCTCACAGATCTCAAGCTAGAGACCGGTCACGCCAGTCGGGAGTGGAGACGCCATGTCCGGAGAATGCCATGCCGGGCACGATGGTAGTGGTTCGTATGTTGTAGTTTAGCTTTTGAAAGTTTAATTTAGGACCCCCATATTCTAAATTCTAGTTTAATTGTAAACTTAACTCTCTAGCTAGGGAAAATTATGGTGGTGACGCCTGTAGCGGCATATTAGGTTTCTTTCACCCCATAACGTCAGAGTGGTTCTCTTCCTAAAAACCAAATTTTTCCAGTTTATTTTAAATGGATTTTTAATCTAAACTAAATGACGGTTTGATCTTTGTGGAAGGCAAATTGAAACAAACTGATGCCTAAGTGTAAAATTGCCGGGCTTTTTATTACTTAGAACAGTTCTCGAGGGAACTAAGGGAGGTTGATCTTTTTGTGCTTGGAAAACTTAGAAACATAACTGTGGACGGTTGATCATAAGAAACATACTGTCAGAAAGACTACTATCAGTTGCGGCTGTTTAGTCTTGCGGGTGTCTCCGGGAGCACTCATGATTTACTTTTTCTAATGTGAAAATTTAAAACTTTATTCAAACCAAGTGTGTTTGTCTGAATTTGTGAAATACTAAATGTATCTTCAAACTTGCTACTTTATGTAAATGTAAACTTGTTGCCTATTTAAATAATTGGTATTCAAAAGCTTTCGAAGCAAACTATAATGTAAAAGTGTTTTCATTCTCTGTCGCAAAAATAAAACCAGGAGTTTTAAGCTTCAGTCGTTTGCTAGACTTGATTAATTGTATTTTAGTGTAAAATTAAATATGTAGCCCATTTTTAGATTTTAGCTAGTTAAACAGTTAAATCCACCGTTGGTGGCAGCGATACCGACAGTTTAAGGTTAGGCCCCTTTAATTAGGACCGGCGCTTCATCCCCCATGCTGGGACAGTGTCCATGCTGTGTTGTATAACGAAAAAAGTCGTCGTAAACACCGTAGAAACCTCAAGCTGAAACTCCACGTACACCAGGGAAACCGGGGGCGTTACAAGCACCTAAGCCGTCGTAGCGTCCGCCGTTACATATTCCTCCAGTCAGAAGTTGGCACGATTTTAGTTTAGACTCGCTATTATGGGCTCATTAACAGAACTAAGAAATACCCATTCTACTCTAATACACTGCAGTGATTAGAGTAGATTTCCGATAAGGTACCTGCATCGATTTACAACCTTAGTTTTCATACAAGCCTAACTTAATGAGACTGCTTTTGTGACCGTATTTATACTACATTACTATTAGTACATTAGAGTAAGTCCTGCCGAAAGTGTGAAGCGGACAGTAAAATATTGTTAACAACAGACATCAACCATATTTTGTGGTATCAGTACTAGTACTCTTTTAAGTTTCACCTGTTCGTTTTATAATGACTGTCTACATTAACTTTGTGCCTATTTGTATAGTTATTGAATGGTATGCTTTTATATTTTTCTTCTAGATTGCAAACTACTGGGCTTGTGAAACGACATTGTTGTTATCAAAACGACAAAGATTGCTGTGGTAATGTTGCTCTACCATTCACCAGGCACTGTATAAAACGTATCTTTTTTGAACAAAGTGGTGGTGTGCTAGTGCAGATTTTTTTTTATTTCATCTGATTACTTCCTCTGATGCGTCCTGAGATTTACGAAGGTATACCTTGTACATGCTAAATCTACCAAAGTGAATGGTATTCAGAATGTAAAACTGTCTGTTCAGAATGTAAAATTGTCCAATAAAAGTGTGTTTCTAATTGCCCTGGAAAACATCTTAACCTGACAATTTTAGCATATTACATTGATCCTCAATGTCGTTTCCCTGGAGGTTTCTTGATTGCACGTAGCTGCCTGCTTGCAAGCCGCATTGCACCTGCATGGCGCAGCCCTCCTCTATAAAAGAGAGAGCGCGCTCGCATTTCGTCATTCAACTCCTCAACCTTCACCTCACACTCCTCAACCTTCAACCCTCAACCTTCACCTCACACTACTTGAGAGACATGTCAAGAGAAGAAAAGGGACTGCACCGGCTGGGACCGATCGAAACAGCCAGGACAGTGGACAGGTCAAGCCCCCCTAAGCACTCAGAACGAAGAAGAAGTAAGCAATCCCATGAATGAAGCAAGCCAACCCATGAAGGAAGCAAGCCACCCATAGAAGGAAGCAAGACCCTTCAATAAACCAGCGGTCCTTTTCAGGGCCACCAAATACCACGAAAGAGACCAAATTCCTGTATCATCAGCACTAATGTTCTGAATAAAGTGCGAAATTTACATAGTTTTTTTGGGGGAAGCCTGCTTGCAACCCGGAGCCCAACACCTAAAATTTGACGAGGTCTCTTGATAACGCTAAAATTATCAGGTTAAAATGTTTTCTAGGGCAATAACAAATCCCATTTTGCCGGCCCCCCAGCCTGGCAGCTAAAAATGGTTTCTTTTGCCAAGGAAAACATACTTAACCAAACCCGCCCTGCCACCCCTCTCGAGTCACTCCCTAACACATTGAGAGGAAAATAAATGATGAAAGCGTGCACGCTCTCACTTTTATAGAGGAGGGCTGCGCCGCGCAGGCTCAGGGCGGCTTGCAAGCAGGCGGCTACGTGCAGTCGAGAAACCTCCAGGGAAACAACAATGTAATGCTAAAATTATCAGGTTAAGTATGTTTTCCTTGGCAAAAGAAACCATTTTTTAGCGGGCCAGGCTGGGGGCTGGCAAAATGGGCTTTTTAAGTATACCGTAAGTAATAGAAAAATTAAGACATTATCGTATTTTGTATGATGACGACAATTTTGTTGGGTATCCTAGATACCACTGTACGGTATATTTAGCATTGTAAGCCTTTCAATCTGGCTTAAAACAAAATTTTGCCTTGCTGCCGTGCCACACTTTGTACTTGTTCATGATACTGTATTTGCAAAAACACCATTATTCATCTTACTGTGAAACACTACAACGATTGAAAAATGTCACACGAGGCTCACAAAAACGCACACTTTCACAACGAATATAGTCTACTAACTGCAAATTTTCAACTACTAACTGTAGTCGTCATCAGGCACCTTAAAGGTAAGTTTGAACTCTGTTTACATTTCGTTTTTCAGTCCAATACACGGTTCGAATTCGAAACTGCCGCTGTCTGCTGTATTCAGTCAGACTGAATATAGCAGACAGCGGCAATTTCGAATTCGAACCATGTATTGGACTGAAAAACGATATGTAAACAGAGTTCAAACTTAATTTTAAGGTGCCTGATGACGACTACAGTTAGTGGTTGAAAATTTCCAGTTAGTAGACTATCTTCGTTGTGAAAGTGTGCGTTTTTGTGAGTCTTGTGTGACATTTTTCAGATACTGTGTTTATTCATTTATGTGGCAGAAGTGTTAAATGGCACCAGGAAACTAAAGATGTTTGTGCTGTGATGGCTTGTCTGTTTAATTCGCACATGGCTAAGCGTTCACACCGATCTGGTAAAGCTTGTCGCCCTTGAACAGATGGTGTCTGAACGTAAGGATAAACACAGTTCGTCGTGAGAATATGTTTTCAATTAAAGGGATTGGCCAGTCAGCTGAGAGTCAATCAGAATTAGCGTAGATGTTATGGCCTGACATCTGATAAAGTGAAAAACTTCATGTAGAAGGGCAAGCTTGATAAAATGCTGCATTTACTGGAAGTAATAATATACAGTATTACCAAAAAAAAACATTGTCTCCATTTCGCCAAGACAGAAAATACAGTTTTGTCATGTTGGCACCCACCCCTAGATTTCTCAATTGTATCCAAGATATTTGCTCTTTTGCAGCATTTCTTGAAAACGTTGCTAGAATGGCATGATTTCGAGCATTTTGATTGCAAACATCACTTTAAAAAAAATTAAGTTTCAGTGAAACTGTCATCGTCTGTTTACATCTGTCGTCGTTGATCAGTATTCAGTTTACTCAGCATGTGTGAAGTTATCGCTTTCTTTCAACTGAATCGCTTCCTGCCAGAAGTGCACAGCTGACAAGCTGTGCAACTTATAACACATGTTCTTCAACAGCGTCTTTCCTGGATTGAAACACACTCGTATTGTTGTTGGACGCACATGTGGACGGAGCCAAATAAATACAAATGCTGTTCCAGGAATACAAATTTGCTAGATTTCAAGTTTGTTTACAATAATACATAAGTGTGAATGCCAGCTGCATCTCTTTTTGTAGGTAGCCTAGTGAATCTCTTTTTTTTTTTAAACTTTTCCTGCAGTGGTGTTGACTTCCCCTTATATTATTTATGTTGGTGCCCAAGGGGCACTAACCAGCTTATTTACGGTATTTTTTTAGGAGTGTAAAATCAAGGGGTGTTTTTTTTAGTCAACTTTCTTTGACCAAATTTGATTTAGTTTCATACTATCTGTAAAATACTAATCTGTAGTATGTGCTAAAATCGAGTATTTTGGCTATTTTATGCCTGAATTAAATTAAAGCCCTTAAATTCCTTCTAAATCTTACTTAGCTAATATCCTGCTAGGATCACTGCGCTCTCCATGCATTATAATGCCAACGAAGCATCCAGTTTACTAATATTGCTTCGGGCACTGATATGAGTAACATGTAGTACCGCTTGTGCTTTTTTTCCGGGTTCTCGGCAAGTCGACATTGTTTTTCAACGATGGATAAAACTGCACAACTCCACGATCTTTTGACTTCAGGCTCTTTCATGAATGCTCCTGAAGAAAAACGCCTAAAGATCTTCACCCTGCGTGCAGAAAGTGTAACTTAGTGGATAAAACATTTGAAATCTGTGAACTTCATGACGATGATAACATAGCGAAAATTGTATTCGTGTGGAAGCAATCGAGTCAACAAAAAACACAACGTGACCGTGAATCCTCTCATGATTCTTCCTCTCCTGCGGCCGATATTACTCCTAAATCCTCCCTTGATGCTCGTTTATTGGAAGTGAGTGTCAATTTGACTGTTCTGGAAGTTTTTCTCTCAGAAGAAAGGATTGCAAAGGCCACTCTTCCTGTTAGTGTAACAGACAACATAACCTTAGTAGATGACATGAACGAACGCTGCTCTGTCAGTGCAGAATTCTTTGCCGTCCAGAGATTCCTCCACCCTTTCACCAAGCAACCTCCAGTTTGTTGTCTCGGAAGTGCTAAGATCTTTATTAGAGTACATCGATATGACGATGAAAGAGATGAAAAAGGAATTTTCTCCAGATTTGGACTTCAAAGTCGATGCTTTTGAGAAGAAATTTCTCCTTCTATTGCAGCGAGAATATATATTACCTTTAATTTTTGGGTATTTTTTCCTCAATGCTTTTTTCCCTCTAGAGCTGTAATTGTAAATTAGCAGCTTTAGTGCGGGCCTGCATTTCCCTCCAAAGTATAAGAGCATCAAACATGCGTTCCAGCCATCTTTTATTCTCTAGAGCTCGCTTTGTTCAGACATGCGTTCCGTCTCCCTCTACCGTGCACAGCGTATACTTCTGGAAAACTAAAGACGTAAAACGAAAGATCACGAACATCCAAACCGACTAGGAAGAGTTCCTCTCCGCCACTGGCTGGCTTCGGCTCGTGTTCTACTGGCTCTCCTTCGACGCACGGCAGACCTACTCGCCGTGACATTCCGAAGAGATCAACTGCTCTAGGAAACCTTGCAAAGGATGCCGTCAGCGAAAGATGGGCAAACTGGGACTGAGAAGCCGCCTGCTGAGGATTAACAGCGCCTCGTCGCCTGCAACCACTCCCCTGCCGTCTGGCCCCGACTGCTCCACTGTCAGCTCGCTAGCGGCAGCTGCTGCACCTCCCGTCGTGTCTATGGGGGTCGAAACTCAACCCAGTCTCCTTTCGCAGTCCGAAGCCGACCATGAGTCTTTGCAACTTGGAACTCAAAAAATGGAAGACAAAATATAAACTCAAGATGAATGCATATTCATTGGAATGAGGAAATCTTTGTTTACTGATGGGGATTCATCAGCTGTCAACCTGTCGGGGTTTTGACCACACACAACATCTCGATAAGATTGCACAGTTCCAAAAGACTCCCACCATCACGATGTACCCAAGGATTTATCATCGAATTCCACCAGACAAATTTAACCTACTGTTGCAATGGATGAACCACTTTCCAAGGAGGAAATTTATGAGCTCTTTGACAGGGCTAAAGGAAACTGGAAGCTTCCCAGTCCTGAAACTTCTTTGCAGTCTGACTCTTGAATCAATAAGTGAATGGGTCACCACAGTGATGCCTGATGGCAGTTTTACTTTCGTCCACAGTTGGATAAACGAAAACATCTACAGCGATTCATCCTGGTCTGCGAAGCAGAAAAAGTTCCCTTCCCTGCAGCCTATGTAAGTGGGTCAAGGAAACTTCTCGCCTGCGTAGATCTCCAAGCGATGACAGCCATTCTCAGCCATCGTCCTGTTCTTTTTTCAGTCACCGCGAAAGGGCTCCCTCTTCCTGACTGCATGACGGTCGCAACCATTTCAAAGCGAAAGAAAAATGGGGCGAAGTGGCAATGGAGTGTCAAGATAGGACAATCACCTTGTCCTATCTTTGAAAATGTCACATGGTCTACTGTGAAAATTCATTTTGAAGTCGAAAAATCACCTTATATCACGCTTAATTTCACAATCCCACGAAATAACACAATTTCAGCAAATTTTTTCAAACCCTGGAATTCAGTTTCTGATGCGTGGAGAACTCAATCGCCTGCTGCGTGAGAAGTGGGCAACAAACCCTACGAATAACGGCAAACGCGCTCCAGATTCGCAACGTACCCAACAAATACCGGAGGCCGTGCCCAATATTCGAAGCAGACGAACGGTCGTTACGAATTAGTGAACTGTGTTGTTGTGGAGCCTGAAGATGATAGTCGCCTGAGCCATTACACCTCCAGGACTGCTGACTATCGAAAATTTGCTGAAATTTTGTTATTTCGTGGGATTGTGAAATTAAGCGTGATATAAGGTGATTTTTCGACTTCAAAATGAATTTTCACAGTAGACCATGTGACATTTTCAAAGATAGGACAAGTGATACACGTGAAAGTACATACAATGGGAATGACAGGAAAATGAAAGTAAAATGAAAGACGGATGTACGATAAGCAACAGAATGAAAAGCGATATATCACGTGACGAAAGATGAAAACACTATACCCCTCAGCCACCACTGTTAGCCACCACGCCACATTTTTATGGCCTTGTTGCCAGAAAAAATCCTACTAGAGCTGCAAATTTTTAAGCTGTAATACATTAAAACAACATTAAACCAATAAAATTACTTGCAACATGACTCTAATGGTAGACTGCTTGACTGTCTTTGTTTCATAGTTTATAAAACCTGTTGTCTTGCTGGCAACTTATGAGCGCCACATATTTGTACGTTCATTATCAAGTATGGTTACTTTCGGTTTCGTTGTTTAAGGTTCAAGTAATAATGTCAGGACACATGCATATGGTGTGGCTAGAATTTTATTAAAATGCTATGATTTGAGGTTAAAGATTGTTTCCCCCATCACGGATTTCTTTTTTGTTTCCATTTTGCTGGTCACATAGAAATACATAATGTCCCCGACTCTTTCTCCTTCCCTTCCCCCCCCCCCCCAAACAGTAATTTCCTCACATTCATAATTTTTTCGTGTATGTACGGTAAGTTTCATCTTTGATAGCCTTTGCTTCATATCAATCAATTTAGCCGAAAATTAGCCACCAGCCGGCCGAATTTGTGGTTGATCGGTGCTGGCCATAAAATTGGTGGCTAGCCGCAATTTGACGACGTTTCTGTTAAACCGAGTAGAAAAAACAAAGTAATGTTGCTGAAGGGTATAGAACACACAAACCAGTGTATAATGAAAGAATGGGGACGCTCAAGAAGCAAGCTCCAAATCGCAAAGCCACTTTCAAATCATCTTCATCATCCTTCGCTTCACCAGCCTCAACCACATTCAAACATGCCTCAACCAGGTCAAACATGCCACTATCTCAACAATCCTGGTTAAAGACATCTCAATCCATCGATATCCCCTACAGCGCCATCACAATCAACTCTACAGTCTCTGAATAAAATCAAGAAGCACCTGAAATTCCTCCAATCGTTGAAGAGAGTCCATCTTCTCCGTTATTGGCTGACGTTCCAGACACGGAAACATTCCCACCACAACAGGTTGTGGTTCCCATAATCCCTTACTCTCCTCAACGAGACAACATAGACGTTGAGTTCCCTCTCTACCTTCGCTCGACTTCGTCCTCATCATCCGACGAGACCTCGACTCAAGACATTCCTGTAAAACCTTCAAACGAAGCCACCTCCCAACCATCCCTTTACGGCCTGGACAATGAAGATGTCACCGAGATCAGTCATGACCGTATCTTCTTAAACTTAAAACACAAACTTCGTTTGAACGTTCGTGCTCGTCACCAATTCAAGAAGAACCAGGCAAAAGTCAAACCGTACTTACTCACCTGCAAGATGTTCTCTTCTGACAATACGACACCATCACTAAACTCAAGACGAAAGTCAACGACTTACGCATCACCAACTTTGCACAGTTAAAGGAACTCAACCGACCTTTTATCGAACTTCATCCGGGAAAAGAAGTTCACCACGGCTCCTCCACACGCAGGGTTGGACCTCCCCCCCCCCCTCCACATCTTACTGTGCATGGGTTTCTCTACCAATTGACGGCCTTAACACCAGACGGCCATCCTACAAACAACCCAGCCGCTTCCAACACCCACTCCTTGCAACCCCTTCCGACCCTCGAGTGAACCCACCCTCCTTTCCCTCGAGGCCCCTTGAATATACTGACATTCTCCTGGACAGGAACGATCAGTTGTCTCTTCAACAAAGGAATGACTCATATTTTCAAGAGAAACTAACCCACATCACGGAATTGTACTTTTCCAGCAAAAGAACCATTTTTAGCCGGCCTGGATGGGAGCCGGCGAAATGTTCTTTTTACTATTCTAAAATACTTTCTTTAAGTAGACCGTATCCTACCTCGCCGCTGTCCCCGGTGGTTTCCAGCGTGAAACATAAAGGTTCAGAGCGATGTAATAAGAACGAGGCTATGCTCGTAGTATTCATGGGCTACGAACGTAGCGCTCTTAGGGGGTGATTAGCTAAGCTAATCTAAATGAAATTTCAGATAGGATTTAAGGGCTTAAAATTTATTTTGGCATAAATTGGCCAAAATAAGCAATTTTATCACATACTGAAGGTAAATATTTTAGGATAGTAAAAACTAATTTTTATAGCCGACGAAAATAAACATTACCTTTTTTATAGCAGTTTCCCCCCCTTTTTGAGCATTATTTCCTTAGAAGTTTGAGAGTTCCCTGCGTCCCTGCCGGGCTCGTACGGTACAGCGCATGCGCTGGCTTGGGCCAGCTTATATAAGCTCCGGCGCAGCGTCCTATCGGCATCATTTCTCCTAGGGCGATCGCAACGCGTGTTCGTTCTAATTGAGCATCCCCATTCGACGTTCTGCCTCAAGTTCCTCGTTCCACGTTCCGCATACCGTCAGTCCGCGGATGGAGAGTTGCTCCGTTCCTACATCTGATGCGGTCGTTCCGCTTCCCATTCGTTCCCCGGAACCACTGGACGATCCACCAGTCCTGCCGTCCATGGACCGTTCGTCTTTACCCTTACTGGGTTTACCACGTCCTGAGACCATTCCTCTAGGACCTCTTCCGTCCCCTTCGGCTCCTCTTCTAGGACTAACGACACAGGGTACTAGGTTCCATCCTAATTCCTGCTTTCCTCTTGTCACAGACGTCCATTCCGCCTTCTGCCGGCTCTTCGCAACCAATGACTGTTCCGGCTACCACATGTCCAAAGTCTCCTCCTTTGGGGTCTCTTACCCCTCTGCCAACTTTTGGACCTTCTACTCGTCCAGTTCGGATGCCGCTACAACTCGTATGCAGCCATCCTTGCCCGAACCTACACTGATGTCCACAAGGAACACCCCTCATTCTGGGTTACTTTCTAGTCCATCGGAACCTATGATTCCCCGTCTGCCTTACATGTCACAGGCACCAGCCCGACGTTCCAGTCATGTTACTATGACACATACTTTTCTCTACCGACAGCCCCGTCAACCTCCGTCTGTAGTATTTCCTGCTCTTCTATCCCATTTCCCGTCCGACAGTCACAGGGGAGCATTCCGTAGATTTGGCTCAACCGCCATTCCTCACGTACCGGTTCCACCTTCTGCTTCCGTTCCTTCAACAACTGGTTGTCCTACTCATGGCTCGACGCCGCCTCTCGGTACGACTGTTGCCTCTTCACCAGCCTTCATTCCACCAGGAACGCTTCATTCCTTCACGGAACGATTTATTAACACCATTCCTTTCAGTACTACGTTCATTCCTTTCGTCCACGTTCTGTTTTTACTACCGCCTGCGATTGCCAGAGGGCGCCACCAGCTACGGACTAACTGCTCCCGCCATATTCAAACTTCCCGCGTCCATACAACGGCCGCCACATCATGGCCGACTGTTTGTCATTCGAGGGATCAGTTCCCAACCAGAAAGATCAATCCGTTCCACTGCAACTTTCAACTCTAAATGTGCCTTCACCAACACCATGTCGATGTTCAGGCTTCACAGGGACAAGCAAGAAGCCACACTTTGACCCTCACCCAAGTTGCCAAAACCAAAGAGCCTGCGATGGTCTCTTAAAAAAGTGCAGAATTTGTGTCTCCATATCACCACAGAAATGAATTGTCATTTGGAAAAAACAACTCCTTTCCAAGCGACGCGTAGAACGATCACTCGGCCAACGAGCCGCTGCCGCTAACAGACGCACCAACAAAACATTACTCGTCGATGAAGGTTTCGCCACAGAAAAAGGTTCCAAAACGTGTTGTGTTTTCCAGCAATCATCCTCCACGTTCCCCAAAAAACCCGAACCTTCCATCCACAGATGCCATCCCAGCGATAGCCGGAACTTCTGGGCAGAAGCTTCTGAAATCCAGCATCCCCGCTGCTAAGTCAGTTCGGATAAAAACAGCTCGCATTCCACTTGCACCACCCAGGCTCCATGACACGACTAACGTGATCAGCATAAAGAAAACGAAGTCTTCTCCACCACGTCTTCTACCGACAAGGCTACCCTCGTCGTACAATGTGAACCGCCAGTTCCACTTCCACGTTCCGGCCTAACGTCACAGGAAACTAATCCTCCTCCGGGACTCGTTCCGTTCCCAGCAGCTTCTGTTCTGCGCGAAGCGTTTACACGTGGCATCCATCTGTCCGCCTGAGAAGCCGATGATCTGAACTTCAACGTGAACTTTGTTCTCACCTTTGCTGAGAAGTTTGCTGAGGAATACGCAGTTCTGCGTCCCGCCTTGACAGAACTTCATTTCCTTAGACAGGCAGCTACATCTGCCGATACGTTGCGTGCCGAAAATGCTATCCTACTGGCATCCGATGAAGCCTTAACCAATGAACTAGAAATCATCAACTGACGATATTACTCAATGAGGGTAAATTATGCTCTGTTAAGAACTCATCATTCGTTGCTCTCTCCAATTCCATCGTCGCCACCATGGCGGGCATACTGTTGTGCCCTTTCACGGACACGCCGTCCTCCCAACGCACCTACAGCAACGGTTGTTCCTTCTCCCGGACGCCGGACCTCGGCAACGCCTCAGCATTCTCCTTCCGTTCATGATTTACACCAAGCCGCACCATCACCTTTGCCTTCTCTATTACACGATCTGTCATCCACCGCATGACGTTCCTCATCACCGTTCGCCGATCTATACATAGTTGTTACTACCACAGTACCGGTTACTAGTTCTCCTGCCGTACCCAACCAACCAGACGTCTCTTCACCAATCGTTCCTACTTTACCATACGCCACAACATAGCCTCTTACGCAAAGAGCCGTCAAATCTTCGACTACTTCAGCATCTGTTCCTGGGCTTCTCAATCACGCCTGCACGACGTTCGCCACGGCCAGTACTGCTGACACTACTACCACGCTGATATTCAAGACACAGCTCCTTCCGTTCCGGCTGAACGTTCTCCTGTCTCACTCTGGCGAGAGACTACCCAATCTCCACTTCTTTCTCACATAACAAACTACTGTGTGTGGCAATTTGACAATGCCCCATCACACACCAACTGCTTCCGTGGTCCTACCTTGTTTCCCATGTCGTGCCCTTGGCTTCAGGATGATCCCATAAAAACTTTCATGTTCCGGCTCCATAACAACCCACATTTCTACATTCCATTTGGCCAAACGAGACGTTCCCTTCAACGGTCTTCTCCTTTATTGGAGGACGGTGGAAATTGCTCCTCGCTCCACATCCGGCAGGAAGTCTTCATTCCGTTCCTTCACTTGTTCCCTTACTACCAGATGTTCCGTTCCTGGTGTCCTGTTCATCATCGTGGCAACATCCTCAAATCATCTTTTTTTCCCACAAGGTAAGCTGTTTCAGTATGAAAATCTGATTACTTACCTTGTACCCCTTTGATGTTAAGACCCCTGTAGACGGTATACAACCAATATAACATGAGCAACCCGCATTTCCCAATCTCACCTATTACAACCCAAGCAACTCATCCTTGAGTCTGTAAAGAAGGCAGGGTTCTTCACTTGATTTGAGAGGCGACCTCGACTCAAAACATCAAAAAACTGAGGAAAATTATCGTGTACGGCAACAAAAAGTTTCTAGTTGCCTTGAAAAAATCCATTACCTTATTTTTAGCATTCTCCTTCTCAAATGCTGTTTCAACTAGAGATTAAACAAAGTTCTTCCGGTTCGCTACCTACTGCGCAGCTCTACTATATATACTATATATATATCGTATATATAGTCGAAGCGGGAGCGACCGAGCTCACCTTTTCTTCTCTAGCTGCCACGCTGTTCACTTCGTTGGATCGCTGTGCTTACCTATGCTTTCAGCACCAGCCTCTGCCTCCGCTTCGATGCCGCGAGCAAAGGGGACGCCCAGGGAATCCCCCCTTCCTCGCCTCCCCTGTTCTTCCGTCTCTCGAGAACGTGGAGGTTCTTGGACTTACCTCCGAACAGGACTTACTGGAGCCTCCGCCTCCACCTCCGAACCCACTGCTGTCGGGATCTTTCCCTCCGCAGTGCAATACCGCCACCACTTTACCGGCTCCATGCGGTCAGCCACCTCCACCGACAGATCTCCAGTCTCTCTCTTCAGAACTTGCCCGTACCAAAGAACGGTACGCGCGGGTCAAACTACTGCTTAAAGCGCGGAGGGTTGTGGCTACGTTAGCCTCCCCCGCTTGCCACGCACCCGGGCCTCCGCCTCCGCTCTCTGCCATCCCTCGGAGAGGCCGTCTCTCTTGGCCTCTACCTACGGCGGTTCACGTCTTCATTGGGTCTGGGTGACGGGCGGATCAGTTCGGATTACCGACATGCCTCGCCTTCGATCCCCCTCCCCATGCGCAACCCTCTTGGGGTGGACCCTTTCACTGCCTACTATCTGCTCCCTCCAGCATTGACTGCTGCTGTTTTCTCTGAAAGGGGTATGGTATCCCTCCGCAACATCGCCATCTGCACATTCTATTGCGCAGCCCTTCTTTCAACTTGTACTAGCTTCAGCACTGCATCCTTTCCGGATCGTTTCTCCTAGGGTGGTCATCACGGGTACTCGTCTCTCCGCTCGTCTTCTTCTCAGGTTATCCTACCTTCCGTTGTTTTTTACAGCGGTTTTCTGGATATACCTTCCTTTCCAACTCCTGTACCTCCGTTCCTCGAACGACCATTCCGCCTCCTGCATCGACCTCCTCCCATGGTGATGCTCTCATCTCTTTGCACCTCCGCCCAGCGGAAGAACGCCTCCCTCCGCTCTTTTTCAGGACGGTTGCTTTGGCCCCTCCGTTGTTCTACAACAGTTTTACGGCTGCGCTGACTGCTCCTTCAGTTGAGGATTAACCTCCTTCGCCCTCACGAGGTTTACCACCGTCCTCCGTCCTTCCTCCGGAAGGTTTTTTTTGTCTGCCGTTCCCCCGGCACCACTACCACATGTAGTTCCGTCGCGTCTTGCCACCGCCTCTTTTGCCAACTTCCTATAATGATTCAACTTCCCCGCCTCCACACCTTACCTCTGGACAGGCGGTCGTCCATTCTGCCTCGCCTTCCACTTCAAAGATTTAACTGAGCAACGACATCGTTCCGACTCACCCTCCACGGCGTCTTCTTTCCAACCCCTGCCTCGGGGGCTGCCGTTGTGCCTTCAAATCGCAGGGATGCTGCCGGTGTGAAAAAATGTGAAAAATGTGAAAATTTGCTAGGGGCAAAAAAAAATGTGAAAAATGTGAAAAAATGTGAAAAATACAAGTGTCAGTGTGAAAAAACGCAAAATGCACAAGCAAAGTACAAACATTCAAATTATCCGCCCCAATTTTGGACCCAGAATTACGTAGCATATCTGTGATTAGAACAGGAAAAAAACTTTGTTTACAGGCAGGTCGCTTTGAATTCACGTTTGGTCGCTTTCTTAACATTGTGAGAGAATGTGGCCCGTTTGCCTAGCAACCGTTACGCGCAGCGGTACTATCATGTGCACTGTGTGTGATTTTGATAGGAAGTTTTCTTTTTTAGGTACACAAATTTCGGATTAAATGGATGTATACAGCAATTCTTGTGTACGTATTAATAAGCTCTACACGTGCCTGTTGTAAACTTAACAATCAATGTTGTGTGACCGGCAGCGTTGCCTTAATTTCGCGTGAAGGATTCGTTCTACTAGTGAAACTGAAAGCAGTGTGCCGGAAAAGACTTCTCAGAAGGATGAAAATGAGTTCCTTTATAGAAACTTCTGCAACTTCTGAAGACACTTCCCATTAACTGTACGCTCTTAAAGGATCTGCAAGTCCTGCACCCTCATATTTCGTGGCACTGCTTCTATAAGTTTGGCCACTTTCTGAGAGTAACAGCCCATAATTCAGAATTTTATTAGAGAAGCTCTACAAAGTCAATTAAAAATTGGCTATGAAATTGTGAACTGTTGCTTCTGAGAAAGTGGCCTATTTTTTTCTGATAAATCTACCAAAGAGCTTCTTGTAAGTACTTTGAATTTTTTTATCTTGTCATAAATATGTTTAATAAAATAGGGTACATGATCAGAATAATTACGTCCTGGCATCCTGAAATAGCAAAAAAAAACAAAAACTGAAATTACAATGGTTACTGGAAAAGAAAAATTTTTATTCAAGAATTGTGAAACTGGTGAGACATATGAAAACGTTGAAATAGTGATACAAAAATGAAAGGTAGGTAGGTGAAAAATGTGAAAAAATGAAAAGTAGGCATGCGAAAAATGTGAAAAAAATGAAAAGTCGGAATGTGAAAAAACGTGAAAAACTTGAAAAACCCGGCAGCATCCCTGAAATCGATCAAGGTTCCCTCCGCTCCGCAGACGGACACTTCCCTCTGCTACCTTTCTCTACAAGTCTATCCTCAGGTAGGGCATTACAGACTAACATTGAGCAAGCGCAGGCCCTGCACTTTTGGCTTTCCGACGTTCCACAATGGTTTTATGGATACTTCAGTTTCGAATGAACCTCTTATCTCCCACTTTGGCCTTCTCCTCCGGAGTTGTTCCAATTTTTTTATCATCCTTCCGACTCAACTGCGTCTCCCTTCCGAACCTCTGCATTCTAGCATGCTTTCTTTACCACCGTATATTGTCATGACATGATAGAAGCTGCCTTCGTTCCTTTCTATTCCCTACCACCCCTCCGCACCACCGTTCTTCCTGGTCCCTAGTCCAAGACGGCCTGTGTCATCACGGCACTGCACGGATCAACACTGACAAGCAACAGTCGTCATTCTGAGGTTTTCTCTACCCATTGCGCACTACTTCTGCGCAGCCGTCTTGGCTTAGGTCTTTCCACCGTTTGTTACCATCTGTTGTCTTCCTTTTCCACAGCATTAGATGCTAATGCTTCCTCAAACCCTCCGCACTGTCACAACACTCCGGCGACACAGGCCGCTCATCCTCTACCTGTTGTGTGTTCGCTCTTCCTACGTCCCTCCGCCCTGCGGAAGGGGAGCAGGGATACCCGAGTGGACTCCATGCCATTATGTCACGCTCCTCCTCCAGAACCTCGGCCTACGTCAGCAGGGGCAACACTCGCCTCAACTTAGGCTTTGACCCACTGCGCTTCCTCTGCGCAGCCGCCTTCCTCAAACAGAACTTAAGTTCCCGTTCACTGGACAATTCCTCATTCACCACCATTTCTACGGAAGGATCCCTTCGCTTCCGCTACACCTTACCTCCGTTGGGCCAACAAATTGGGAACTTCGTTTTCCCCCAGGACAGGATGACTCCCGTCTGCCCTATTATAAGTTCGTCACACCTTCACTTCCATCGGCAGGTCTTCCACCCACCACTCCCTCTTTGGTGCCATTTACTCAAGCTGAAGTGGATACACCCCGTCACTCTGCCTCCTCTCCGCCTCTGTTTCGCGGTTCATTGCACCTCCGCCTTCGACTACCTAGTCTGCCGCTCCGTGCATCATAATCACGTTACCATTGCGCCTACGGGGCCTTGTCATTCATCCTTTATCGCATGGACTCTTCCGTCCTTTTGGGACAAAACTGTTCCCTTGGGTCTTCCATCTGCCTTCCGCCTCCGTCATCGGTCGATAAGCTGTCCCCGACTCCCACCTCAGACCTTCTTCTGCGTGATATGCTCAGTAGCTTTCCTACCGATACCTCCGCCAGGCAGTGTTCAAGACGAGATCCTGCTACCGCTGCAATAGCACGGTGCTTACCTCCGCCAACAGCTCCCCCTCCACACGCATCCCTTCCTCCTCCACCGGGAGGTTACTTTCGTCATATGCATTTCACAAGCTCTTGCTCGGCGGTCGAGCCACCTTCCCGTGGGACAACCCTCCTTTTCGCAGCATCCTCCGGTCTTTCAACAACCATGGGTCCCTCCATGTTATCTTTTCCTTCACGTGACATTCGACCGTCCTTTCCGCAAGTGCAGCTCTTTCTACCTGTCCTCAACGTGATCTGAACAATGGTCTTGTCTCCATTCTATAGCTCATCCGCTGCATAACACCTTCCATTTTTCCGCCGTCCTCCGCCTTCTGCATCATCCTTCCCCTCGATCCCCTGCTCGGGACAACTAGGAGGGGGGGGGGGCTTGCTCCCTCTGGGCCTGCGGTACCACGTTCCTTGGCATATTTAGTCTTCCTACGTCCTCTTCCTTCCCCGCCGTTCAGTTGGCGAAACGTCGGAAATAACCATTCATCCCGACAAGCTGTCCTACGCTCCTACCGCTTTTACAAGAACTTCACATCCTCCGCCTAGGTTTGAGTACCACCTCCCAGGCAAACGTCCTCATTGCAACCAACACACTGCACGAAGACCTCTGCACAACCACCAACAGTACTACTTGCTGCTCATCTACCTTGCTTCCCGGCCGTTTCACTACCTACCTTCTACCTCCGCCTCCCCTCCGCTTCCGATAGCTGGTCGGCATCCTCCGCTTTAACATTTGCTGCCTCCTGCCTTCCTCCTCCGCTTCCTGACCTCCTTGTTTAAGAAGGGATTGAAAGGAGCTACCATCTTGGTGTATAGGTCAGCCTTGAATGCCGTCTTCAATGCAGCCGGGACCACCGACCTCCTCATGGATTACACAAATCTCATCTTTGATCCACTCGTCCCAACTTGATCGTCCTCGTGTCCCCAGGAAGTTTCCCACCTGGGACCTTTCCATTGTCCTGCAGCCCTGCTGGCTACCTCCTATGAACACTTTCACCTCTGCACGTCATAGCCATCTCACCAGGAAGACTGTGTTTCTCGTGGCTCTTGCCGCATGCCTCCGCTGTAGCAAACTACAGGCCCTTTCCGCCGGAGAACAGGACTATTTTCTCCTACCGAATTTCAAAGGCGTTGCCGTTACCCCTCGCTCCTCCTTCCGAGCAGAAGCCCAGAAGCCCATTGGACGGACGCGTCCCTTTATCATCCCATCTCTTTCCAGCATCTTGGGCTATCACCAAGACAGAACTCTCTTCCCTGTGCGAGCCATCCGCTTCTACTTGAAAGCGTCAAATCCTATACGGTGTACTCAACCACACCAGTACCACACGCATGATTGCCTCCTGGATCAAAACCGTGATCCTCCAGGCCTACGAGGCTGTTGATATCAACTGCGTCACAGAAGGCATTAAAGTCACGGCACATGAACTTCGTGCTATTTCTACCTCCTGGGCTCATTTCAGCAATTTCTCCATCACGGACATCATTGAATCTGCCTCCTAGCGCCATCCTGCCGTCTTCAAGTCCCATTACCTCCGGGACATGTCTCACCATGCCGACGGCTTGTACCGCGTTGGGCCTTTCGTAGCAGCCCACCGTGTACTCTGACCCCTGGGCATGCTGAAATTCACTTTGTGTTTCAGGGGCCGGTCGCTACCTGAGGGGACTCCGATCAAATGGCACCCTCCGCCTTGACGAAGTCTATGGGAATGCTAAAAATAAGGTAATGGATTTTTTCAAGGCAACTAGAAATGTCAAAATACCAGTGTTACCTGATTAATTTTGGTTTCTATTGCCTATTGAAAAAATACATTACTTGGCTCCCGCCCTCCTCCCCTCTCGTTACCATTTGGGTAGGGTGGAGGTGTCGAAAAGGTGAACTCTGTCGCTCCGCTTCGACTATATATACGATGGAGGTAGTGTTAGCGAACCGGAAGAACATTGTTTAATCTCTAGTTGAAACAGCATTTGAGAAGGAGAATGCTAAAAATAAGGTAATGTATTTTTTCAATAGGCAATAGAAACCAAAATTAACCAGGTAACACTGGTATTTTGACGTTTTTTTTCTCAGCGCTCCCAGCGCTGTGAAAACACCAACTTTGGCTATCTGTAACTCCACGAATAATGGACCAATTCGGCTGAAACTTTCAACCCTTAATAGGCAAGAACTTTTTCTTTAATTCCATGGGAACAGATCCCTAAATTTCATCTCCGTTCAGCCACAGCAACAGTTTGAAAACTTCACCAAACCAAGCCGTAACGCACGCCAGCGCCAGCTGCCATTATTCAAAACTTTCTTTTATTTTCATTCGGCATAAAGCCAAATACATTAGCTTAGTGTTTTATTAGGAGGGGCTTCCTCTACGAAGGTACTTAACCTCATTTGAATGTACAGACACACTTTGTTTGATATTTCTTAAGTATATTTAAGGTGACGATTTTGAATGTATTTGAGGAATTTCCATCCATCAAAACCAATTTTCTGCGGCTGCAAATAATGCTTAAATCGCTTAAATACGTTATAGCATTTTGTTAAACTAAGCAGGTACATTTAATCTTTTCTTATTAGAATAATTTAACGTAATCTTTTGCCATCACCACTACCGGCGCTTAAGGCAACAGTTGCTACGAATTTTAACGGACACGTTTTTTTTTGTTGTTGTATGTAAATTCTCATTCACTCCGACTGTAGCTGCCATTCCCAAAGTAAACAAAACTGGCATTCCTTCTATTAAAAACAATGCAATTAGATCTGAGCAAACTCCTTCTGTTATAAATCCAAAGTTTGAACAATACTTCAAGTCCCCCCCCCCCCTCTAGTAGAGATGTGTAACATCGTTGTTTTTCATTTAAAATGCTTGTTTAATTTAGCAGCAATGGTTCTCCCACTGCAAAAGCCACTACAAGCTTTTAAAATCCATTTTTTTTTTTAATTTTATAATAGTGCATTGGCCAAATACGAATGTTCCTTTGTGTTGCACTCAGACTGGCATGTTTTCCCATGCCCCAGTCACTCCAAGCGCCTCGGTTCCCAAACCCTTTGCTGTGCCGACTTTTCCAGTGTTCTCCTGGCCCTTCACCAATCAGACCCCCATAGCTCTCCTCGGCGTCCGCGCTTTGGTCGCGAGAATCCGACCTACTAGCATAAAAAGGCCCCACAGCCCTCCATCCTGAGCACACGCTCATCAGATCTCAAGCCAGAGGTAGCTACGCCAGTCGGTAACCAGGGGTCGAATTAGAATTTTTTTTCTAGGCGCAAACAGTTGCTCCCCTGAGCTGCTAGGTGGGCGCAAATTATTCAATCTCGGCACAATTCACAAAAGTTGCTCGTCAGTTAAATGACTTAGACTATGTATTACAAATATATATATAGTCTATAAGGCTACGAAAAAAAAATTAGTTGTTTCTCAGTCCCTGCCTGGTGGTCATATTTGCCCCTTGTCGATGCTTTTTATTTGCTAGTTCAAACTAAATTTA
Source organism: Lithobius niger (assembly GCA_023313725.1). Classification (NCBI taxonomy): domain Eukaryota; kingdom Metazoa; phylum Arthropoda; class Chilopoda; order Lithobiomorpha; family Lithobiidae; genus Lithobius; species Lithobius niger. The sequence goes on from JAHWFP010022973.1 coordinate 21,224, forward strand.
TTACCGTTACAAGGAAAAGCAATTCAGTTAGCTGAAAATAAGTTATTTAGCCTAAATTAACCATTTTCAGCTCCGTAAAATTAAGTGTTTTGCAAGTTTTTCCGTAAAATTAAAATGCAAGTGTTTTGAGCAGTTGAAAGTAAGACTTGAGTTACTTCCAATAAAATAAAAAGTAAAATAAAAAGCCTGGTGCCTGGTTACTTTTTGAATGAAAATACCCGAGAAACAAACTTATTTCTTTTCACGGCCTAAAGTCTTATATATATATGGGCTATATGGTCTTAAATATATAACTCAGGTGGAAATTTTAATATTAAAAAAAAAGCTTCGAATATTTGAAAAAAAAACTTTTTTCGATAAACTTTTTTTATCGTGCTTAGGCCTGCCCCCCTTCTCCCCGTTTTTTTTTTAAGTACCAAAGTTTAATTTAGTCTCCTAGGTAAGGTGTACAGTCCAAAAGAAAAAAAAGTGCTAAGAAACAAGTTTAATTTGGAATCGCCTACCCCTTCCCCCACTTACAAGTGTACAATCCAAAACGAATGGAGCATTCCCTCTACAACGAAGCTGGGAGGGAAGGGGAAGGGACGAATGTATAGTTGTGACTGACTTGGACTAGAGAACCTCACGCACGGAAAACTCAAAAAAACTTTTTTAACTAAAAACAAATACGTGAAAATACATGGCATTTTTTGTTAAATATTCAAATAGGATATAGGCCCATCTAATTCGAATGTGCTCTTAACGAACGAATATTCAAACATTCGTTCGACTCCTAGCTTTTAAATTTTTAACAAGTATTAAAAAAAAATCTTTTCGCCGCACTGCAAACACAACTTTTTCTGACGCCTGCTTATTATTACAATGACGTCATGGGCAGAAGAAGGGATCCGATAGATAGATAGTGAGGAAAGCACGTGCTAGCACGATGGACAGAGCAGGAGTGGTTGTAGAGAAACGGCCAAACAAGCGCACAAACTAAAGGCAAAGTTTGTTAAAAGGCTTGTATTTTAAAAAGAGATTTGATAGTCTCCAGAGAAGGGAATTTTGTCTGGACGCACGTTGTGCATTGCATGACTCTGCCACTGGGGAAGTGCAAAGAAACCACTGGAAAGTTTACGGAGAAAATTAGAATTATTTTCCCTTATTGTCAGCGCAAGTGCGCTCTCAAAGAATGAACTGAGCGCTATTTGTCAGTGCAGGAGCGCAAATTGCGCTTTGCGCCCCTTGTAATTCGAGCCCTGTCGGTAACAGTGATATCCCCTGTCGGGCAAAGGTAGTGGTTCGTATAGACTAGTGTTAGTTTAGAAATTTTAACTTTTGGACTGTAGAATTCAAAATTTATAGTTTTAAACTTAACCTAACCTAAGCTTTGAGATTTATGGGAGGTGACGCCATCGGCATTTCTGGTCCCCCACCCCCACAATGCCAGGGTTCACGGTCCCTTCCTAAAAACCAGCTTATTTTTACCGTGTTCATTATTATGAACTAGTCTAAACACTAAACAATCTGAACAATAGATTATTTGCTGTAGCCACGTCCTTCAATGGTGGATACCCAAATATAGTAGATTCTGGATTGGAAGATTTGATCTTAGGTCGGACTTACGAAACATAGTCTTGGACTATTTTGTGTAATTCCCGCGGTTTGCACGTAATAGAGGGTTCTGGATAGTTCCCAAACAAACATTTTCTAATCGAAATTGTAAATCGAAACTTTGTGAAGTTCTTGTGAATTTAATGTAAATTCCTGTTGAATTTTATTTGTAAAATTCCCGTTGCTTTTTATTTAAAGCCTTCTTGTTAACACTAGTGCAAAATATAATACTTCTTTTTATGTTTAACTGTCTTTTAAATAAACCAAGAGTTTGTGAAATGCCAGTTGTTTGCTAGTGAGATTAATTGCTAGAGTTAATTAATTAAGAAAACCACTTATTATACTCAGGGCTGCAATTAAAACACCCACCTGGTGGCAGCGAATACTCCCCTTTAAGATTACTTAGTTAGCCTACGAAATTAGGACCATGACGCTCTATTACCCATACTAGGCCAGTAGTTCAAGTGTGCCGTTTCCTGAAAAGTAAAAACCGCCACCCAGACAAGTAATTTAAAGGTTAAAACCATCTTGGTGTCTGCGAGGCTACAAGCACCTCGACAGTCGTAGCTTCGGCCGCTACAAGTCTCGGTATCTTTCCGACATAGTCGGCACGGTGAAATTGGTTGGGGGAACAGGTGTGTCTTCATCAGGAATTTAAGTTTCCTTGGGGCACCGGCTCATACATGGGGCGACTTAAACCTAGCCCTCCACCAGGTGACAAAGTAAAAACAAAGGTGACAAAGTCTGCTGCAAAAAAGGTAATGCACATTTCGTCGGCTATAAAAAGACTAAAATTGCAGGGCTCGAACCTGCTTAATTTTAGTTTCTACTTGCCGTGAAAATATCAATTACCCAATTATTAGCATTCTCCTTCTCTAATGCTGTTTCTTTCTACTAGAGATAAAACAAGTTCTTCCGGTCCGCTAGCTACTGCGCATCTCCATTGCGCAGCCTCCATCGTATATAAGTCGAGGCGGAACGGTGGAGCTCACCTTTTCTTCTATAGCCGTCACGCCGTTCACTTCCGGATTTGCTGTGCTTACCTCCGTTTCAGCACTAGCCATCCGCGTCCGCGTCAATGTCTCGAGCAAAGGGGACGCCAAGGGAATCACCCTTCCTTACTCATCCGCTTCTCCTGTTCCTCCATCCTTCAAGAACGCTGAGGTGCTCGAAATTACTGCCGAACATGATATGTTGGAGCCTCCGCCTCCCAATCTGCTGCTGTTGGAATCCTTTCCTCCACAGTGCAATACCACCGCCACATCCCCTATCCCATGTGGTCAACCGCCGCCGGCATCGGACCTCCGGTCCCTATCCTCCGAACTTGCTCGTACTAAGGAGCGCTAATGGTTTCGGCTTCCGGGACCAACCGTCTCTGCAACCACCTTTTCTTGGTCAGTCCACAACATTACTCACCACCCTTTTTCGGAACGGGGGTATCCTCTTAGGCAACGGATCTCCTCTGGAATTGGACAAGGATCATCCTCCGCCTCGTCCGGGCTGGGAGAACTATTTCTTTCAACCCATTGGGGATGGTACTTGCAATCCTCGCAACTTTGATACTTATCCGCAATCAGAGTTTCTAATGGCCGACACGAAGTTGGATTTCGGATCCTCCCTCTACCTCCCTCGACGGGCCATGGTCCCGGTCTGTCTTCTTTCTCCGTGATAACGACCGCATCCTCCGTCTCGGCCTCCGAGCTGCTTCACAAGCAGATGTTCTCAGTACAGCTGCTAACGCGATATGTGAACATCTCTATACAGATCCGCCTGAGGATACTCGTCAGCTCACCTTCCTCTTTAATCAGGTCTTCCGCAAAAGTTGTTTTGTCACCTACCATGCAATGAATTGGTTTACCAGAGCCCTTTTCAACTCCACCTTGTTACTTCGAGAGGTCGCTCTGAACACTGCCCCTATCCTCCTTGCGCCTACTCTCCACCTCCTCCACAATCAACCGATCCATGAGACAGAGTGCCTCTTCAGGGGCCCTATCCCAAAGGTAGTTCCGCACCTGGATATATCACGGAAGCCGCTGACAAGCCGTCAAGTAAAGGGATCCAGACGTCCTCCTTCGAACCAACTACGGACAGACACGCCTGTAGAATCCTCTCTTAGTGTCAAACCTACTGAACGACCGCCCCCTCCTGCTTCTCGAGCTGCCTCACCCTTTCCAAACAAAACCCAGGGACGCGGACAAGGATGCTCCCTGGGTCGGACATCCTCTGACTCCGGACGACACTCCAAACACAGGGCCCATAAATCCTATTGACATTTTTCCGCCCCTACAGGCCTTAGGTGGTCGACTCCTTTTTTTATGTCAAAGCCTGGCATGAACTTACCACCGATCCTGTACTTCGTTCGATTGTGACCAACGGCTTCAAACTGAAGTTCCTCCTCCCCCTCCGGTGGGCAATCCTCCGTGGGATCGACAGTCTCGTCCCTCGCGCCCTTTACGTTTGGAAATTCTGTCTCTTGTCCACAAAAACGCTGTCCGCGTTGTTCCTCCTCCGTTCTCTCCGGGATTTTACAGCGATATTTTCCTCTGCGACAAAAAGAACGGCGGATCTCGGCTAATTTTCAATCTCAAACCTCTTAATCGGTTCGTCGACAATCCGCATTTTCAAATGGAAACTGTGTCCTCTATCCGTGAGTCCCTCTGTATAAACGATTGGACAGTGTTACATGGATCTGGTCGATGCCTACCTACACATCCCTCTACATGCTGCTGTCCGCCACCTATTCCGTTTCGTCCTCGACGACACAGTTTACGAGTACCTTTGTCTGCCGTTCGGACTCAATGCTGCCCCAAAGATTTTTACCTGCGTCATCCGACCAATTCTGGCGTGTCTCCACCAACAAGGGATCTGCATCCACGCCTTTCTGGACGACTGCCTTCTTCCCCACCAGCCCTCTCAAGGATTGCTAAAACACTTACACACCGCCGTGTCACTTTTTCATCAGCTGGGCTTCGGTATCAATATCCTAAAATCCTGGCTCTCACCAGCTCGGCGCTTTGTATTCCTAGGAGTATCTTTCGACCTCCTCCAAGGGACGGTCACCCCGTCATCGGACCGGATCCAGTCCCACCTACTAACCTCTCGGCAATTTCTGCAATGACCGCACCACACCTTCCAGGACCTTGCGTCCACCATAGGGACAATAGATTCGTTCGTGGCTCTGGTCCCCTATGGCAGGTGGATGGCTCGTCCCCTCCATCACTACCGTTTGACACAATGGGGGAGGGGGGGGGGAGACTCAAGCCTTGCTCTCAAGATGCCTCCTCAAATCCGGGACCCATCCTTCCCGATGATAACCTTCCTTTGGTGGATGGATGTCCTGGACTTAACCGCGTCCGTTCCCTTACACGAGCCCTCCCCAGAGCTCCACCTATTCACGGATGCCTCTCGTCTAGGATGGGGGGCGCACGTCAGCAACCTCACAGCCTCCGTTCTCTGGCCTGCGGACACCACCAAACATATCAACCACCTAGAACTTCGCGCAGTCCTTCTCGGCCTTCGCCGGTTTCGAAGCTTCCTATCCTCCAAAACTGTCCAGATCCATAAAATTATCCATATCGACAATACGACGGGAGTAGCTTATCTCCGCAAAGGCGGCGGGACTCGCTCCCGCTCTCTCCACCACATCACGTCCGAGATCTTCCAGTTCTGCATCCTCTCCCGCATTCAGCTACTACCGCTCCACATTCCGGGGCCCCTGAATGTCATAGCCGACTCCCTCTCTCACAAGAAGCCTCCGATCAGCTTCTTCACTCGTCCGTGTGCCATGCCCTTTTTCAGTTATGGCAGCAACCAATGGTGGATCTGTTCGCCACGAGGTTCAACAACAAACTACCACTATTTGTCAGCCCTCTGCCGGACCCGCGAGCTTGCGCAGTGGTTGCCCTTGTAACGCGGTCTCGTATCAGACGCTCGTGGTGAGGACACCTCAACACCACCGAAGAAAAAACCTGAGGGCAGCATTCTTCCATCCCCCTTTAAAAATGTAAATATTGTATATTATTCTTTGAGGCGTAAAGCCAAAACACTTTTCCAGCTTAGTTGTGTTGTAGATATTGAAAAACACACGATATTTTTTATTTGTATCAGGTGACGACTTTGTTTATTTATGAAAAATGTCCGACGTTCAAACCAGTTTAAAACTAACCTAAACTGCGATATAGCCCTTTAAAACTAGCTGGAACATTTAATCTTTTGATTTGTGCACTTAATGCATTTTGGTAAATTTAACTTCTTGCCATGAACCCTACCGGAGCTCCAATGTTTATGTTTGTATATTTTTACGGACGCAGTGTATATTTTTATGTCTATTTTTTTGTAGCATATCCATCCAAACTCCGACCGTAGCAAACCTCTAAAACGAAAACAAACTAGCTTTCCTTCGTTAAAAACCTGCATTGTAAATAGCAGTTTCATTCCCAAGGTCAAATAATTATTCTGTGCATTACACTTCGTTCCCCCCCCCCCCTGCTGCAATAGTTGCGATGGTTAACATCGTAGTTTATTTTAATAGGCCTAAAAATCACGTTGTTATGAGTTGAAAACTCACTTGCACATTCAAAACCAGGCCTCTAACGTTTCCAAGTCGGCAATTCTCTTTGTCAATTCAACCTCCGCAATTCCCGTCCAACCAAAACATTGCCTTCAATTTTCCATCCAACCAGAGCTCTCAGCTACCCTAGCCGTCCGCGCTGCCCTACCGACTTCCGGTAGTGACAGCTCGGCCGATTTAGGTCAGTCTCTCCTCCTCCAAAATGTCCGCCTCCTCTTCCCTGCTCACCCCCTCCGAAGCTATCCTCGGCGTCCGCGCCAACTTCCGGTAATGAGTATATAACCCCAGCCCCGGAGAAAATCGTTAGCACAGCTCAGGATTCTCAAAGCTAGAGGTCGCTACGCCTGTCGGGAGTGGAGATGCCGCGGTCCGATTGTTGCCATGCCGGGTAAAGGTAGTGGTTCGTATTTTACTTAGTTTAACTTTAAAAGTTTATTTTTTGGAATCTACATTCAAAATTTATAGTTTAATTTTAAACTTAACCTTTAGCTTTAGAAGGTAACTTATGGTGCGTCAAACCAAACGGCATTTCGGACGTTGGCGGCCGTAATTTAAGGGTTCACGGTCCCTTACT
>JAHWFP010022974.1:0-13600 GCA_023313725.1 Lithobius niger
CCAGAGTTAAACAAGTGTGGGATGCCGGTCTGTCTAAAACTCTGGACAAATCAGTGCTCGTTGTCTACAAGGCTGGTCACTCTCCCGACATTACAATTGGTTTAGAAGTTCGTAATTATGAGTATTAACTGCATACTTTTGCAGTTTTAACACTGCAGTTCTCGACGTGTCTAGACACACGCTAGTGTGTCGCGCCAAGTTAGCCAACAAACATCACAACAAACATCACATCAATTCAATTGTCGAGGTTGTAAACCATTGTAGCGCGACGCCATTACGTCAGTGTCTTATATATTGAAGCATAGTTGGGCACATTTCAGGTACTTGGGTAAAAATAATAATGTGGTACAAAAGATTAAATTATGTTGAAATCGTGACCAATGAGCCACCTCACAAAAATTAACTCGTATAGGAATGCCAGCTAAGCTGCTATCAATGCAAAATCTAACCATCAATAACGTTGAAAATGTGTTACTGGTTACTAGCTAACTAGTCTGCTCATCCCCATGTTAATTTCCATAGGGTGATTATTCATCGATACCGAGATAACGGAAAGGCTTCCAGCTATGAAATTGGACGAATGGGTGCAGTGCAATACGAACTGCGTCCCTTTTATGGTTTGGAGCCTGGGGGTGTAACGGGGATGGCATGGGAGGGCGCGTAAATACGAAAATATTGTTATGACCATTGTTAGTATTGTCGGCACCGTCTCTCATTGGACGGCCAAAGTTCGCACAATGACAACGTGTATACTGACGTGCGTGCCTAGACACACACTAGTATAGCACGATAAATCTAGTGTAGCAATGTTTTAGTTTTCATTTAACCTTCGAACTATTAAGCGGTGCGATTAACTTGGCGAATGTTTTGGTGTGTTGATATCACTCCTTTGAAGGGCCGAACCATTCGGAACTTGGCGGCCCCTTTTACCAGTTTTGGTTTTTGATACATATGCATTAAGGACACACGCTTTGGGCCTGTTGCAGGTGGAGCGGATTGAAATTTATATTTCTACGCTCGTTATTATACCTTTGCCATAATCGTTATTCTCACTTAAAATTAGTTTGTGATACTAACTCAGCAAACACTAAGATTTGCATGTCAGGTCTTCCAGTATTAAGAATCTAACTTAAAAACGGTGTGTGCTGTTGACATGCAGTCCATACCACTGGAAAGCTCTCATTGAGGCAATCATTTAATACATTTGAATGTCTAAATCGGCCTAACGTTGGCATGGATACCGCATTTTGATCAAGATCGGATTTTCCAGGTATGGCAAGTATCCAAGGATCACTAACAGAAAGCCTTAACTACACGCAAGAAAGCTAAACTAAATAAACTAGGTGTAGGAAGCTGAAAACGAAATCACCAAAAAAAAAACTCTGGACGTTTCAAGAAGGGTTTCAAGCAATGCTCGGACATGATTGACCGAAAATGTTTTGGGCTGCGAGCAGTGACTGCAGCTTCTGGAAGGGAGTTCCAGACAGGAACAACTCTCAAGGAAAAGAAGTTCTTTATACAATCGCGGTGCGAAGCTTGTGCAGTCGTTTTAAAGGGGTGGCCACGGGGGTTGACACACGACGCGAAATCAAACAAAGGTAGATCGATTTCCACGAAGCCCCTGACAATTTTAAAGCTGAGATAAAGATCAACAAGTCTTCGCAGCTCCAGTGACGCAAGATTTGTAATCACAAGCCGTGCTGCATATGTTAAGTTCTTTAAGCCAATAACGGTCTTTGTAAAACGTCGTCGGACACGCTCGATCTTGTCGATGTCCCCGAGTGTCGATGTCGATGTCGATGTCGATGTCGATGTCCCCGATGTCGATGTCCCAGAGTGACGGTGACCACACCTGGCTCGCAGACTCGAGCAATAGACGAACGAAAACTTTACGAGCCCAAACTTTAAGACCGATTTTACCAGACGTAAAACATCGATTTGCAATGGCCAAACGTCGGAAAAGCAGTAGCAAGTTCAAGTTCACATCGTTCACTCGGCTTACACGTTGTTTGAAGTGGCGTGGCTATGGTTTAGAACCTAAAGTACTTTTGCATGCTATCTAAATCTTCTTTTTCGATGGCTGTCATGGTTAGACAATGTGAAGACACATGTTATGGTGAGACATGTGAAGACAATGATACCCGGCATTTCCCTTCACTTGTCCCTCACGTTTGGCGATGCCATCGGAGACCTTTGTGTCCCTGGTAGGTCTAACCTTGGTGGTAAGGCATTCGTGACCCCAACCTAATTCCATCAACCCGTCCTTTAAAGCCGAGCCATTGTCTTCATTTAAACTTTTAAACTTTTGTAATTCATAATTCTTAGTTTTATGTCGAATAGCAGTTAGCAAACCTTAGTTAGGCCCTTGCCACGCCGATTGCATCTGTAACAAATTTTTATTTTTTTTATTTTTTATTCTTATTAATAAGCGTTTTTAAGATGATACATTTGACTAAGGGTGATTTAACCTGCATTTTTATTTCTTTTTCATGTTTTTATTGTTTCTTTATATTCATGTGATCTGCTCCTTTAATTTCGGACTGGGTATAAGAGGAGGATGCACTCCCTTCTCTGTCCCATACAATTTCTTTGTTGTATAAATGAATCTATTTATTTATTTATAGTTTTCCCGTTCTCTGTACTCAATTTGTACACTGTACTCAACTATACCTGTACGGGTTCGTAAGTTAATGAGCTTCAGAGAATCTAACATTATAAACCAAAGTCTCGAAACAGAAATGAAGCAACCGCAACGACGACCCCCGGAAGGGGAACAATGAAAACGTGCGAGTGTGTTAATTCTTTGGCTTGAAGTTGAAACTGGGACGTTGTTGCCCTGGAAAGAAGTTGAAATTGGCACATTGTTGCCTCGACTAACTATTTGCTCTAACAATTATCCTTCTAACAAAACACCGTGGTAATCTCAAGGGCAAGTATTACATGACGTGTCATGCACACTTCTTTTTCACACGGTACGCATCGCGTAAGCCACAGTGAAAGACTGGGGGGGGGGGGAGGCAAAGTAAGCTGTTACCATTAAGCATACGATTACGTATTAACTGAAACTAGAAGAGAACAAACAAGCACGGGAACCGGGAGCGTGTTCAACTACGTATAGCAAAGAGGAGGAAGGGAAGGAAAACAAGAGGAGAGGGAGAGGACGGGATAAAAGGAGGAGGGGTGAGGGGAGGGAGAGGATTGGCGGAAAGGGGGAGTGTTACACAAACAAAAATCGACTGTTGCAGTGCACGATGAGGCAGCACCGAGCAAATACTGGGAAACGACCACGGGTCAAACAAATCCCCGGGCGAAGCCGGTTACGATGCTAGTAGTAGTGTATACATGTGCTTACGTTAAGCAGTTCGTACAAGAATATTGAAGTATTAAGAAAAATCTAACTAACTGATCACAATAATGTACAAATACCGAATTTCATTGTCAGCATTATTATAACATCACGAAGGTAACCGACTGTTGCAATGCCTAACAACCTTAAGGTACGCATGACTACGGGTCCAGGATCCCCGGGTAAATAAATCTAATCAATCAATCAACCTTAAAGTACTGATGGATAACACAACCGTCTCTTGTCCGATTAGGTCCGGGTTGGCTCTTCACCTCAGCCACCCCTTGGCATTTTCGGGGCAGTAAGGACCCTGTAGTGTCTTATGCTCATGTCAGTTGTGGCACGTAAAACATGCTAGGTTTTCCGCTTGGATTTCTCCATCTAAGTTGCCCGTCTCGTCGTCTACTCTCCTTCTCCTCGGGGCTAATAATCTCCTTGCGTTAACGATCCGTAATAAATAATATCAACTTACATACCCAATTCATTCCAATTCCGCCAGTCCTACATGACAAGTCTAATCTCGAAATAGGCTTATCTCAACCATTTCAATTAGAAAACTTAAACTCCGTTCCACGGTCCCAAAAGTAATTACGTTTCGCTTTAACCAAATGGCAAAGCCGTCCATGCCAAGCGAATTAAGGTGAGCGTTAAATTACCAAAGTTGAATCACTCCCACTGAACTCCCCATCCAAGCCTCGAGTTCGAATTAAGGTTATTACCTTCCCGTTTCGCCAGAATCTTTCATTTCGAAGCTTCCGCACCTACCTCTTCAGCCAATCCATTCGGCCGCTAAACCCTGTGTGTGAGTTTCCGGCACGTAAACACTGAATTTAATTCTCGTTTAAAACTAATTTTTACTTACTTTTATAAGTCCTTCCTTTGAGGTAGCTGAAGATGACCTGCCCGTCGTAGGGGTTTTCTTCCGCCATAAGAGTGTCGTTGAGCGCTCGTGCGTAAAGATGGACGGCGTCGTACAGATAAGCAGCTTCGGCTCGTATCTGTAATGAAAGGGAAAAGAAGGTTTCCATTAAAAACAATACCAGTGTAATTGCGTTTTTGCAGTGATCGCGTTTTGGCCGGCTTCTGTACATCACTGCCCGACTTAACTCTAGTGATTCTGGTTTACGGAGCAGCTGGGTTGGTTCGGGTCAGTGGTCAACCAGGTCATTCAGTAGAGCTTTCGACTATAAGGTCCAGGGTCACCAGGCCTGAGCACTATATCGAAAACAGAGCGGATTTCTCAGTGTATCAATATTGGGTAAGAAATTTGGGTAAGACCCAAAATAATCCACAGATCCAAAATGGCCAACTGACTTTTGCAACGCCTGGTTTCTGAAATGCGGAAAAGAAATTATACCTCCCCTCTCCCGAAATGAAGCTTACATGAACCATTTCTAGCTTGTAGGCTTGTGTGGAACGTTTACCGGGTCAAATGATGTCATATTCCGACACTGTTGCTCCCTGATAACTCCCTTAAGGGTGAGGCTGGTCCCATTTTTGATGTTTTAACCTTTTACATATGTCATTTTTGTGAACAAGGAAATTACAGCTCCGACAATTAAAAATGTGTGCTGGTTTAAAGATATTGGTGAGTTGGTGTTTTGTCAGCTGGCACCTTTTTACTTCTTTGACGTCTACTCACAGAGTAAGATAACATACTGGCTTACTAATACCGATTTCGCATTGGTAAATTCAAGTGGCCCTGGCCGTGCCAAGGAGGGCTGGGCACCGTTTTATTAACCAATGCGAAATCGGGCCAGGCACGGCCTAGACTACTTTATTTACTAATGCGAAATCAAATTAGGACGGAGCCAGCCGGCGCCACTTAAATCAGAATGGTTTATGAATGGTGGTGCAGTGTAGCGGCAGAAAGTGGAAAGTGTCAACTGCCACGAACCGACACGTGGCGGTGCTGTAAATCGTGATCAGCGAGCCGTGGAATTAACCAACGCGAAAGCGGCCGGCCGGACCAGCCCTGGCCCCGATTGGTACTGGCTGGCCCGCCCCAGTCCAGCCTGGCCGCTTGAATTTACCAATGCGAAATCGGTATAATACCTGGCCCGGCAACACGGTTTATTATATTGATGAGAGTTCAGTGCTAGTGAATGGTAAAGAAAGATGTTATTGCTTAGCTAGTAAAAATGACGCTGGTTACTTGGTTCCATTGGGTTTATTGCGGTGGAGGTTGCAATTTTACGCTCGCCCGACTTACACGCGGAATAACCCTTGCGGTTCTTCACAGGCTCTGTGCGGGACTTTAAAGATAGGGGAAAAGCAGGAAGCATTGGTGGTAAATAATAGATGGACTTACATAATGTTGCAGAATAATAATATTCTGGTATGAGGATCGAAATATTGGGTAGACAAAAAGGCGAATAAATCATGACGAGTTCACTCCTAGGTGTTACAGTTAGGAGGAATTGGAATGGAATGAATTAATATAACAAGTGGTAACCATGCATGGCAAACAAAGCATGACATGGCAAACAAAGCATGACACCATGACTACAATGCACGTAATGGCATGTATGCGCACATTGGCCTATAATAATAGAGTCTGGACTTGACTCGAACTTCTTGGGAGCTCCTCTGTAACGACATCCGCCACGGGCCCAGGAACAGTCCACCACTCCATACCGGCGCCGAGCTTGGGGCCGATGACCTTAGTCTTAAATCAATGTGGCGTCCGCCAGGTCTACCCACAAACGTCCGGCGCATCAACACATGATGGTGGAAGCTCAAAGGCCAGCATCAGCTGCGGATACATTATGTAGCCTGCCTCCGTAACCCCAAGCTGGGCAGAAATATGCTGTTTAAATTGCGTGGACTGAAAGACGGTCTTTTACTTACGGTTAAAATTGCCCGGGCACTCGTACCAGTTCACATGCCGTTGTTTATTTATCAACGAATAAGAATACCAGAGGGCACATTTTTAAGCTGTCCCACCGATTCGCCCATCATCAAGAGCAGAGGTCTTCAATACTGTTGGGGATTCCGTTCCTGGAATCCTCTAGGCTATATTGGGGTCCTTTCCGGCGTGAGTTGACCTTAGATGCTTTTAAAAGAGATCTGCGCAATGCTCTTAAATTATTCTTAATGTTGGGATCGCTATTAATGGCCCTTGGGCCCTTCCCTTCGCCTGTTTCTTCGCGTAGCAACCATTTATTATTAATTCATGCCGTTTAACCAGTAACTAAACACTCTCCACACCCAACCTGCCCAAAAGAAAAAAAAAAAGAATCGGTGCTAAGCTTTTATACGTCTATTCTGTTTTTAAGTCTCCTTCAAGCTTTTATAAATATTAGCAAAGACATAACACGTGCACGAAGACCTTTGTCGGTTGAGGCATTTGTGTGCTGTCAGTACGCCCTATGTGGCCTGGCATTGGTTGGTTTTACTGTAGGGACAATTGATTTTTGTTAAGTTTCGTGTATAGGTTAGGTTAAGTTAGAGTAGGGCCTGTGTTGAGCTCTCGTTGTCTAAATAAATAAATTATTTAAATGAACAAAAAACGGCTTCGCCGTTTAGAAAACAAGCATTAGAGCTGGGATCCCCATGCTCACAGCTGTGAAGGTACACGAATAAAAACGGAATAGCGTTCACTCGAATGCAACGAACTATAATTTTAACTCCAATTCCAGGGAACACGGACTGTTTTTGCTCAGTGGTTATGTCAGAAAGTGAACGCAGTTTGTGTGCGTGGGTATGTTTATGTGCACTTAATTTGGGTGTTGTGCAGGCTTTTTCCCATATTTGTCTGTGTTTGTTGTTTTATATTTTAAGTATGTTTCCTGTGAGTGGCTGTATGTGTATTTTGTGTGCATTTCTAATTTGTGAAACAAGCATACTTCTAATTAAGGCAGTTTTTATTGCCTGTCTTTGTGTATGTATTTTTCATCTTTGTAGGAGTTTTGCTGTTTACGGCGTCTGTTTGTATGTGCTTTAGATTTTCGTTCTATTTCATGTGCGTGTGTATGCTGTGTTTTGTGTGCGTATTTTATTTGTGTGAAGTATCCAACCGTTTTGTTTGTTTGATTAGTGATGTACATGAGTACGTGTGCATGGAGACTGGCATGTCACAACCATTGTTCCCTGGAATTGGAGTTCAAATTATAGTTCGTTGCGTTCGAATGAACTCTAATCCGTTTTTATTCGTGTACTTTTACAGCTGTGAGTATGGGGATGCGAGCTCTAATGCTTTTTCTAAACGGCAAAGCCGTTTTGTGTTCAGTTAATTTTTTGGATTTTTTTCGCTTCCGTTTTATTGTAATTGCTACGGTCTGGTCTATCATGTGTACGGCATGTCCACTGTACACCCAATTTTGTTTTCGAAAAAACGAAACATTAGAAATGCGTATTTCTGTTCAGGTTCTGCCCGAGCTTTATCCCATGATTGCTATTCGATGGCAACACACTAGAGTGTGTCTAGAGTTAGCATGTATCAGCCGATGAGTAGTTGATTCTGCATTGTTGCAAGCATATGCAGTATTAAGAAATCGGTTGGAAGCTGTTTGTTTTGGGTTTGCAGGGGGTCAAAGGGCAACAATCAGATGAGTGAGGGGTCATTCCGGAATGTTTGCAAATGAATTGGCGGATGGGCTTGCGAAGAAAGGGCTGAAAGGCAGGGGTGTGGTTCTTAACCTTGAAGTGGTCCCCCAGGACCTGCGCCCGGTTGTTAACAGGGTTTTCGGGGAGGAGTGGAGCGATGAGTGGGAGAAGGGAGAGACTTGGCGGCAGCTGTTTAGGGTATATCCTTCGATGGCAAATCCGAGGCTTCTCTATACTCTCTCCCGTCGCGATGCGTGCTTGGCTTCACGGTTACGCACTGGTCATATTCAACTCCGGGCGCATCAGACTCGATTGGGCTGGTGTAGGACGGCCAGGTGTGGGAGGGGGGACGAAACTGTTCGCCACTTTCTACTGGAGTGCCCCCAGTGGGCCAGGTACTGTCATTTCGACACAGCTTCTGAGGGGGATCCTTTACGTGCCATTTTGGGTGTGCCACCACATGTGGGTCAGGGTCAGAGCAATTTTCGTAAGACTATCGGGTTTTGCAAGGCTACGCAGCGGTTTTGGTAACTACCGCATAGGGCCCCCTGGTCGTAACGGGCTACTCGGTCCTCCTGTTTCCTTCATCCCGCACGGTGTCGTGAGGTGGATGTAACGTAAGGTCGTTTGGTCATTTGGTAAATAAGGGGTGCAGTTGTTGTGTGGGGGCCGGGGTTACAGGAGTGAGGTGTGTTAGCGTAAGTATTCTTAAGTAGCTGTAAGTAGCGGTCAGTTGTGAGCGCTTAGCGTAAAGGCTTTTAGGCTCAGTGAAATAAACTATAGTATTATGGAAAACAATCGCGGAAACCATTCAACTAGCTTCCCGAAGCCTGCATTGAAGAAGTAAATAAATCTTTCAGTCATGTCGGCCGTCTAATTTTGAGGCTACACAGTGTCCTAAGGTCTCAAAATTATAGACTTAAGGTCTCAAAATTATTGACTTTGCAACCTATGGTTTAAAACTGAAAGATTAAAGCGAAAACCAAGGCCCTAGGACGCCTTAAGATCTAGTACAACGATACAAAGATACAAATGAACCACAACCACATGAATGTATCCAAATACATGTGCACACACAAGAAAAACATATACAGCCTGATCTCACTAATACCACCCCTTCTACTACTACAATCGAGCTAGATTTAAACAGAAGAGGATGAGAGAGCTCACATTCGCACTCCAGTCGCTCGCGCACACGTTGCCACTGCTAACCCCACGGTTCCCAACCGGTGAGGTGGGCCTCCCTTGGGAGGCGCCGAGCAACTGCAGGGGAGGCGCGAGCCACTATTGGTGCCATACTATAAAGATCAGTGGTGAACTTTTTATATTTAACTATTCAACGCAAAAGAAGTCAAATTGTATGAGGAAGACGCAATTTTCACTCTGAGACGTCTACAGATTTTTTGTGTGTAAACTACAGAAACATTTCGGTCAAAATTCTACCACCATGTCTGTACTCACATGGCAACACTGCCTCATCATAGGGTAAAAAAAATCTACAGCAATTGGGAGGGAGGGAGGGGCATCATTGCGTGCTACTCCCAATGGGGAGGAATACTGTAGAAAAGGTTGGGAACCGCTGTGTTAACCAATACTAAATGTTATGTTTCCTTTTACTTGTCCGGAGCAGACCCTCCAAGGATATGATACCGCCAATTTTCCGTCTCAGCAAGTCTTGCGCATCGCCGTGAAGCACACACTTCCGGAGAAAGTGTTACACCGTGCCGTCTCTACCACACCTGCATGATGGCACCCAAGACACCACCTGTGCTCCGGGAGTAACGAGTGTCCTGTGCGTAGTCGTGCAACAATGCGCGCTGCCAGGAAGGGCAAACTATCTAAAGCAACATTATATGAGCGTACTGGAGCTAACTGATGCAGAACTCAGCTCGTGGTGACACTGGTCCACTGCCTATCCCACATACGAAGCGTTCGAACACGCAGCGGCTGTTTATGCGAGTGCACTGACTGCACAAGGTGGGCAGTGCACGGGGCAGATAAGACAGCCTCCGTTGCAGCCGCATCCGCATACTCATTCCCGTTTCACCGCTGTGGCCCTTCACCCATTCCAACGTTGGTATTCCATTTTGATTAGCGGTCCACAGCTTCCAACAGACGGAGAAAACCATGGGATCATCCAACCTCATTGCCTGGACCGCTGCCCTAATCGTGGAGATACATGACCGGCGGTCAGCGATGATGGAGAACATGGGCAGCTTTAAGTCAGCAGGAATGTCAAGGG
The DNA here is from genome assembly GCA_023313725.1 of Lithobius niger. Taxonomy (NCBI): domain Eukaryota; kingdom Metazoa; phylum Arthropoda; class Chilopoda; order Lithobiomorpha; family Lithobiidae; genus Lithobius; species Lithobius niger. Next base: position 10,137 of record JAHWFP010022974.1, read on the forward strand.
CCACCAAAACAGCAGCCAACTCACAAACAAAGCTGGAGTGTGCTCCTCAAGAGCACGTTTGACCACCAGCTTGAGCCGAGGAATGTAGACACCAGTTCCCCACAGTGCTTGATTCTAACCTGTAAGAGGCGTCACAGAAGATCTAACAAGCCTCAGTACACCCAGGTCGCAGCACACTATAGAGCTCAGCAGCCCACACCCACGGGAATGGTGGACAGACTGAGGCCATATTTAGAAGCGAAGCGAAGTCCGGACCGGACAGCACCGGACATGACCACAGCCGAAGCTACCAAATATGAGCGACCAGAGAAGATGGTTCTTTCCTGACTTTCGGTAGTATTGTTTGTGAAAATTTACTGATTGGGATCGTGGTGTGACGTCATATTCACCAATTCCGACAAAGTTGCCCGAACAGCCAATCAGTGTGCTGCAAGGAAGCACGTGACTAGTGGATTTGCACAAAACGGAGTTTTAAAAAAATAAAATCTCTCTGTTTACGTTACTATCGGACGAGAAAAAAGCATTTACTTTCGTAAAAAAGCAAAATATAATAAACGGAGATTAAGGTTTTTTTTTTAATAAATTTTCGTTTATCGAGCAAGCCAACAGTCTCATTGTATAGATGTGCTTTTCTGGTGTAATATGACGTCATTAACACCAACATGGCCGTCTTCTTACTGTAGATTGCCGTCTCCTTCCCGCAACATGGCCGTCTCCTTCATTTAATCCTTGGCCTCAACCGGAAGTAAGTTTGCTAAGCAAAAAATGGTAGGTGCTTCTTGTCCTACCAAATTATCGTTCATCTTTGGAAGCTACCACGACAATGTTACTTTCCCCGTGCCTGAGCATCATTGCACCTTGTTCGAGTGAGTTACAATCCAATCTTGTGCACCTCTCTCATTGTTGCGCCATTGTTACATTCTGCAGCATTGCATTCTGGGCCCCCGCCACCGCCGCCTGTCCAGTTTTTTTTTAATTCTCGTGGGCAAACGAACTCCAATAAGCACTGCCTGCCGACCGTGCTAATAAATGTAACTGGCGTGGCTCACCAGTATTGTTAGCAATTCTTTATTGTTCAGTCCATGCCTTGCGGCTGACGTTTTCAATGTTTAAACCAATGTAAAACAATAAATTGATCGTTCAGGATTCCGTAACTCCGGAATGGCTCGACCAATTGAAAAGTGGGCTCTTTGAGGGTGAAGGACCATGACATTTCTGGCTTAGATCATGTTTCAGAATTTAGGCAGGTATATACAGCCGTTTTTTTCTGAACGTTGCCAAAACTACAAGAAGAAGACCAACAAGTGAACAGTTTTCAAATCTCAAATTTACTCAAATTTACGTTCGGCTCCATACTTTTACCATTGCACAGAATTGCACAATTTTCGGTATAAATATTCCTTTCCTATGTATCTGATTTCTGGCCAAGTATCGTCGAAAAATAGTGAATAGGAACGGAGGTATTAATTTTTTAGTTTTACCAAAGTTTGCTGGAGTGAGGACTTTAACCACTTATTTATATACAGTATAATAACAACAAACTACCAAATAGCTTTCGGATAGCTAGACGGTCTTATTGCGTAAATGCGCCTTAATAAATAAGTGAGCAATGGAGCACGGCAAAAATCACAGGAAACAAAGTCGCAGAAAAAGTTACAAATTTGCCTAGAAAAAAATCACAGTAAAAAAAAAATCACAAAACAGTGAACAATGTGAATGTTTTCCGTGGCCTTCGTGTATCCCAGCAGTGAGTTTCCGACAGCTCTGAATGGGAGGGTTTTGCATGTTTATCATTCCCGCGCGAACCGCGGTCCTCCACAGTTCTGATTACGCACTCCCGGAGTTTCAGTCCACGTACATTCTGGCAGTGAGCTTCCGGCACTTTTGATTGGGGAGGCGATAGAATGCTTATCGTTCCGGCGCGTAGAGCAGTACCCACCCCCTTCCCCACATCTGATTGAGTGATACCAGAGGTACCACTGCCAGATGTATGATCGATGTATGTATGATTCATTCTGGTAGCGTGCGCTCGATCATACGAACAATAAATTATAATAACCCAAAAATCAATAAATTCCAACTTGTGAACGTATCGTGAGGAATATGGCTCAAATGGACTGTTCTAAACCGACTTGTCTCAGCAACAAAACGCAGCGTTTAAAAACTAGTTTTAACACTTTTAATTATTTTTTTTAAGTGATGACAAATCCGACTATCTGGGTGCTTTAGTTTTTAGTATTCACTAGCATACAATTTTTTAGCACTGTTTATACTTTTTAATTATACAGCATCATTTTGGGCCTTTTAACACTTTTCACACCCGTCCCATGTCCTGCACGTTTGGCGATGCCATCGGGGGCCTTTGAGTCCCTGGCAGGTCTAACCTTGGTGGTAAGGCATTCGTGTCCCCAAACCTCTTACCATCATCATTCCATGGCCGTTTTATGTTCAATGTATTTACATGTAATTGTAGCTGGCTGTTAGTAACTCCCCAGTCCTTGCCAGACCCGTTGCTATCGCAACAAATTTTATTATTATTGAGTTAGTTTTTTTACTAGGTGACTTATTTTTCCAAATTCTGGAGAATTACCCAACGATCTCACATTGGTATTTCTCCATGTTGAAATTTCAAGTAATCCTCTAGAGAATAAACCAATTTGTCTGCAAGTTGTCTGTTTGCACTTTCTTTTATTTTTCAGAAATAAATAAATAAAATAAAATAAAAAAAACTGGGAAAAAACGGAACTACCTAATATGTTAGTCGCTCTAACACCGAGATATTAACCTCGAACGGGGTATTTACATTTTTAACTCTCTAACCCCATTAACAAAAAAAAAAAAAAAAACCTCATTAATTCAAGTGTACCTTCCGCGGTGAATAGATGATTCCGGTGAGCCTTTTCCAATTTTCTTTATCTTATTTTTTTTTTCTAAATCCGAATTGCTGTAAATAATGGTAACGACCCAAATTCTTCGCTTCCAGCACGAACAAAATAAGAGGTAGCTCAAATTGCAAGCACTCCATTCACTGTGTATGTGTGCGTGTGGTTTGCATGTGCAATGGAAGATTACCTTTGGGGAAGGGATGAAAGTCATTCCCGATTCGTGCCAACGTTCCCCCCACCCCCCTTCCCGTTTTTCTTCACAACTCCGCGAAAAGGGAATAAGTTGGGCGACCGAATTGGTCTCGACTATTCGTTTAAATTGAATCTTGAGGGCAAATGAAATTTTTCCACGTCGACGCGTGAGGCCGGGATAGTTTCTTTACTATATTCTTCTACCATTTTTTTATTATTTTTTTTATTTTTTTTATCTTTTTAAAGTTTGTTTGAACTTAACTTGGGGGCAGACGTGCGTAGAAAGAAGCCTAACACGAGCTTCGGGGCTTTTCCCGCGTTTATGAGGTGGAAAATTTGCTGATGTTCCACGTACAACCATGTTTTCGTTTTTTTTTTTTTTTTTTT
>JAHWFP010022974.1:16505-31053 GCA_023313725.1 Lithobius niger
GGCAAACAAAATTGGGTGGGCTGTGTTGCCATCAAATAATTAACTTAAACCAAAGCTTGGGTAGAACCTGAACAGAAATACGCATTTCTAATGTTCCGTTTTTTTGCAAACAAAATTGGGTGGGCTGTGTTGCCATCAAATAATTAACTTAGACCAAAGCTTGGGCAGAACCTGAACAGAAATACGCATTTCTAATGTTCCGTTTTTTGGCAAACAAAATTGGGTGGGCTGTGTTGCCATCAAATAATTAACTTAGACCAAAGCTTGGGTAGAACCTTAACAGAAATACGCATTTCTAATGTTCCGTTTTTTGGCAAACAAAATTGGGTGGGCTGTGTTACCATCAAATAATTAACTTAGACCGAAGCTTGGGCAGAACCTGAACAGAAATACGCATTTCTAATGTTCCGTTTTTTGGCAAACAAAATTGGGTGGGCTGTGTTGCCATCAAATAATTAACTTAAACCAAAGCTTGGGTAGAACCTGAACAGAAATACGCATTTCTAATGTTCCGTTTTTTGGCAAACAAAATTGGGTGGGCTGTGTTGCCATCAAATAATTAACTTAGACCGAAGCTTGGGCAGAACCTGAACAGAAATACGCATTTCTAATGTTCCGTTTTTTGGCAAACAAAATTGTGTGGGCTGTGGACATACCATACACAACATAGACCAAATCGTACCACTTTCAATAAAAAGGACGCGAAAAAAGCCAACAAATTAACTGAACAAAAAACGGCTTCGCCGTTTAGGAAAAAAAACCATTAGAGCTCGTATCCCCATACTCACAGCCGTGAAGGTAAACGAATAAAAACGGATTAGAGTTCACTCGAACGCAACGAACTATAATTTGAACTCCAATTCCAGGGAACAGGGATTGTGACATGCCAGCCTCCATGCACACGTAAAAAAACATGTACCTCACTAATCAATCAAACAAAACAGTTGGATATTTCAAAAAAATACCCACACAAAATGAACACGTAAGTACTCACATGAATTAGAACTAAAACAGAAACCATCAAAATTAAGCAAAAAAAAATGCTGAACTGGGAGTCTGCTTGTTTCAGAAATTATAAATGCACACAAAATACAAAGATAGCCACTCACACGAAACACGCTTAAAATAGAAAACAACAAACACAGACAAACATAAAGTGTGATACAAGTATGATACACAAATTAAGCATACACACGCACACAAACATTAAACATTTCAAACACAAACTGCGTTCACTTACTGATATAACAATTACGTGAAAACAGTCATTATTCCCTGGAATTGTAGTTCAAATTATAGTTCGTTGCGTTCGAGTGAACTCTAATCCGTTTTTATTCATGTACCTTCACTGCTGTGAGTATGGGGATACAAGCTGCAATTTTTTTTTTTTTTTAAATGGCGAAGCCGTTTTTTGTTTAGTTAATATTATGTACTATCGCACTACGTGATAGTATTATAAGCTCCATGGTTACAGCGTTCCTAAGAAGAATTTTGCCTAAATAAATTCGTGGCAACTACCAGATCTTATGAACTATCCAGATACAACCACGGGGTTATGTTGAGGCGGCCGGACTTGCATGGATGTTAGCGGGTAAACAAAATGACCGCCAAGAAGAGACCTTTTTGGGGGTTAGATCACGACATCTGTTGACAATTACTGATGGCAATTTTCAAAACAAAAATATAGTTTTACGTTGCAAATTTTCAGCAGCTTTAAAAATCAATTTAATTTGAATTTCTAGGTTGTCACAATGTCTCACTGTTCCTTTTTGGCTGTAACTAACGCCCTCGACCGACAGAAAGTGGCAACAGGCCCTTTTTGGCCATATTGCTTAACCAAAACCGGAAGAAATGACTAAAGTATCATAGTAATTTATGGTTATTTTTGTTTGTTTGTTTTCGGGTAACATTTACTTAAATATAACGCGAATTCGGAAACTTTGTCATAACCCTAACGTGCCCATTTTGAAATTAAAAATGAGACCAAATGAATAATTGTGCTCCATCGTTTATCTTAAAATGAGTTTGTTATCTTACAGAGTTGGTTATCTTAAAATGATTTGGTTTTGTTAAAGGAGTTGGTTATCTTGCACGCCGCTATATTTAACAGAGAAAGCGTGAATGGGGGGTAGGGGTAAGGGGGAGGCCAATAGAATCTTACATTATAAACCAAAGTCTCATAGCAGAAATGAAGCAACCGCAACGACGACCCCCGGAAGGGGAAAAATGAAAACGTGCGAGTGTGTCAATTCTTGGGCTTGAAGTTGAAACTGGGACGTTGTTGCCTTGAAAAGAAGTTGAAATTGGCACATTGTTGCCTCGACTAACAATTTGCTCTGCGCGGTCATCGCAAAGGCTGTCTTAAATGACGTCATTTACGAAGGACAGTTATTTTTCGCACGCTACTGGGAAGGGGGGGGGGGGTGGCGAGGGATAATCGTCTAACTGGAAATTCGCATAATTGGAAGAACGTATAACGGAAAACAGTATAACGGAATAGCATCTAACAGGAAATTCGTATAATGGAAAAGCGTCTAACTGGAAATTCGTATAATGGAAAATCGTCTAATATCCCTGCCTCGCTCACGCTACCGCGCTCGCTGCGGCTATACATATAACATCAGAAACCGCAGTTAGACGTTAATCCAGTTAGACGTTTATCCATTATACAATTATTCATTATGCGATATTCCGTTTAGATGCTTTTCCAGATTTTTTATATAGGCAGATTTTAGACAATTATCCCATTAGACGATTTTCCAGTTAGACGTTCGTCCGACGCCCCTTTGATTACGACATTGCTTTGCGGAGGGAGACGATTGACGGAAAGGCAGCACCGAGCAAATACTGGGAAACAACCATGGGTCAAACAAATCCCCGGATGAAGCCGGGTACGATGCTAGGAAAAAATAAATAAACGAAAAGTAGCATCTGCTGACTGAACCTGGGTAAAAGCAACTAATTAAATTAGAGCAATTTATTAAACTAGCTGCCCGCCCCCCCCCCGGTCTAATAGGAGGCCGTGTTCTAACAGTACCCCGTTTGTTGTCGCATTGGTGTTTGCTTCTGTTGGGGTACGAAGATTGATTGCCCATAGTTTCTCTGAGCAAAACATGTCGTAATATTTCGTTTGCTACTGATTGTTACTATTAATCGACAATATCTTTCATGTTGCCGGCCGTTCGCCTATTTTCACTGGTACCGTGCAACGAATGAACATGCGCGCCCCTTTTCATCTCTACCGTGCAAAGAAGGAACATGCTCCCCTTTTTCACTGATGCCGTGAAAAGACTAAACATGCTCATCCTATCACATTCATTTTGACTGTGTTTGGATTGGCTGTCACAATGACTGCCTTTCCTCGTTACTGACCATCGCCTATACTGGGGCGTAAGCGTATAATATAATATAATATTAGAAAACAAAAACGAGCTCCTTTGATGTTTAAGGTTAGGTTTAACTGATCCTTCGTGTAAGGTTTCACATACCGCAGTGTTCCTGTACTGTTTAGTCCACGTGAAACCTTACTGCCGTATTCGCAGGTTTTTACAGTTTTTACTTTAGAACACGCTATGTCGGATTGGGTCATTCTACTCTCGCTGAAAAATCGTAAAAACCATACTTTTAGTGTGCTTAGTACAGACCTACACATCAACTAATTCAGGGTTCATGCGACTCCTTGAAATCATCGAAATATCGTTGATAATAAAAATGAAATACCAGTCCTGAAGTCTTGAATATGAAATCTTAAAAACTGGTGGAAAGAATGTATGTATCAATAGGATGAACATAAAGGAGACGACCAGACTAAAATAATGATGAAAAATTTATCCCCGAAAGTAGGCGAGTGTGTAGCCTATATTATGGACTATATTATTCTTACAACAATTTTGAAAGTTCTGACATGGTTTTGATTTTATTTACATGTCTACTGGTAAATTATAGCAGTAAGGTTTCACGTGGACTAAACAGTACAGGAACACTGCGGTATGTGAAACCTTGCACGAAGGTTTATTTGTGTTACTTTGCTGTTTTGACTTTGGATCAGTTAAACCTTACCTTAAACATCAAACGAGCTCGTTTTTGTTTTCTAATTCGTGATACTTTGACATACCAAGCTAGTTGTCTGCACTCGTTGCAAATGCAATGAATTTCGCTCGCTTTGCTCGCTCATTCAGTGCAAGTCTTTCTTTTGGAAGTTGGTTTGTCCAAGCTATCTATCAGCGGCTTTGTCCGTATTTGTAATATAGAACGGCAAGCCAAATGGACAACGGACACTTCAGCTTTAACACGGGAAGATGACATGAAATCATATAAATCGATTAGTAATAAAGATAATGCTTCCTGTCCACACACGGATAAATTGTTGTCTCACCAGCATTGTTAGCATTTTCTTACGATTTCCTTCTTTCGTTTGCTGATTGGCATTGTTGCATAAAAACAATGTTTAAAACAATGTAAAACAATAAAACGGATAGTTCAGGGCCCCATAACTCCGGAACGGAACGACTAAATGAAATTTCTGTTTCTATAAAGAGCACATCTCCGGAAGTAGATCTTTCAAATGAGCTAAGAACCAGCTTTCTACGACAAACAGTTTGGTCTGCAGAGTGAACTGTATAAACGTGGCCCACAAAGATCATCTTCTTACATTATAAACCAAAGTCTCATAGCAGAAATGAAGCAACCGCAACGACCCCCGGAAGGGGAACAATGAAAACGTGCGAGTGTGTCAATTCTTTGGCTTGAAGGTGAAACTGGGACGTTGTTGCCCTGAAAAGAAATTGAAATTGGCACATTGCTACCTCGACTAACAATTTCCTCTACGCTGTCATCGCAAAGACATGTCTTAAATGACGTCATGTACGAAGGACAGTTATTTTTCGCACGCTATTGGGAGTGGGGAAGGGCCTGAACGGGGAATGCTCGTTGGGGAAGCAGTGCTTATGTTAAAGCCGCTATTTGATTACGATATTGCTTTGCGGAGGGAGAGGATTGACGGAAAGGGGGAGTGTTACACAAAGAAAAATTGACTGTTGCACTGAACGATCAGGCAACACCGCGCAAATACTGGGAAACAACCACGGGTCAAACAATCCCCGGGCGAAGCCATGTATGTTGCTAGTCATCATATAAGACAAAAATTAAACTCACGATTCCAGCTCAAATCCAGATCTCCAATGTGACAAATCGGAAATTATTCTAATTTGGTACACGTGTTGGCCAAGTCCGTAAAAGCTCACATACCAAATTTCAGTACAAAATGTTGAAATATGGCGGAGAAATTAAGCATCGAAATTTCGGCTTTAACATGGGAGACCGAAATCAAACGTTACAGTAAAGGTTACCGTCTTTACTAATAATATGGTAATTTAAAGAACAGACTTGAAAATATTATATTTTTGGTTGTTAAGTAGGGAGTTTTTGTTCTGTTGTGAGGCCCTGTCTCGATGCGACAAATGCGCGAATCAGGGGGTAGTGACTATTACAGTCGCATCGTATTACCACAGAAATGTTACTAGCGCAAACAGCGCTCACCGATTGACCAAGCACCGCAGAAGCACAGCCAACATGGCGCTGGTAATCGTAGATTAAGACGGCCCAAAGTGGAGTTGAAAGATGCCAGCAAATTGACATTGCGCTGTGGCAAACCGCCAAACGAATTCGTGGTATTTTTACAAATCGCAAATGGCAAATGTTAGCTAATACAATTTACCTTCACAAAATTCGCTGTTCTTAGTGTTGTTGTTCGCCGGCCATTTTTAAGCTGCGTGATCGCAATGTACGGTGGCGTATTGGGCCACACAACAACTTTTTTCCTACACGCACAAAATATTTATGAAACTGGCGCGGGCGCAGTTTACCTTATATCTTCCTAGGGCGTAGTGTGTCTTATAGCCCATTCACACCGCGACGCGATGAACGACCGCTAAGTTACAACCGACAGTCGCTACGACAACCAACCTCACAGGTAGTCACACGCAGTGGTTCGCTGCCGATCGTAGCAAACGCAACTTTTTATTTTTAGCGTAGCTCTGGCGTAGCTGCCTGACGTCTCCCACCGACAGACCAATGGCTGACAAGCCGCTGCGAACACGATCCACGATATGCAAGATGGTGGCGGAGAACACTTCGAAGCTTCGATTAATGCTCGTTGCTTAACCGAACATCTCTGCAACGAGATAATTGTAGAGAACAGCTAAAAAATTGTGCTCTATTCAGTGGCGGTATAATATCTTAAATAAAACGGAGAATCACAGTATGGTGGTTCGTTTAGGCACAACGTCGCCACGCAGCCCAGTTTTGAAAAGTAAGCGTCCTAGCTCTATACTCATTCTACAGCGTTGATTGGTCCGTTGTTGGTTGTTCGTTGGTCGTCGTGCTGGTGTGACAGGGTGTAATTTTTAGTGCTGTTGGTCGCCGCCGTTCTTTGCTTTTGTCGTTCGTTGGTCGTGGCGGTTTGAACCAGCTATTATCCGGTATTTATAGGAACGCCGAAGTACCGGTTTCATTAAAGTTTTGTGTGCGTCGAAAAAGTTGTTGTGTGTCCCAACGAGCCACCGTAGTAACAACACGTTTTTACAATAAATAAATAAAATAATTTACCACACAGTGGAAGGGTAACAGAAGGGCTTGGGACCACTTACTCTGTTCCTGGTTAAAAGTGAAATAACGGTATTTACGTGCATGCCACAATCGGCGGTTTAAGAAATTTGTCCAGTTGTTCAGAAACCAATAACCTACAAAATCCTGCTTCAGATGTTGCATCCACTGTCTTCGCACGAAGGGCATTCCAAATTGGGACGACTCGGACCGAAAAAAAATTTCGACGACTTTCAAGATGACAAAGAGGGACAGCGAGTTTCCATTTATGACCCCGAGTGCGATTTGGGTAAGGTGCGTATAGTCAAAGAACGGCAAATCAACAGAGGTAAACCCATAGAGAATGTTAAATGTTAAGATGAGAATCAAATCTCATTCCACGAAGTTCAAGGAGTTCCTGCAGGCCCAGCCTTTCAAGGCGATCCCCATAGCAAACCTCGCGAAAGCCCAGCTAATCCTTTAGTAAACCTTCGTTGAACGCGCTCCAGGAGGTCAATGTCTCGTGCCAAAAATGGGGACCGAACCGGCATTGCATACTCGAGGAGGGGACGCACAAAGACCTTAAAGACCCAAACCTTTTTGTTCCTGTTTGACCTCCAAACTCGTGTCGTCGTGCGTACAACGCTTGCCGAGCGTTACTTTTCATCGGAATATACTCCTCTCATACCGAAGCGAGTATTGCTCTAAGGTTGAATGATAACGACTAGCCTACTCCCCGCATACACTTACGCTTTATTCGCCCCTGTGTGCAACCATTAGGGCTCGTTTACGCACCGCGACCTTCTCGCTCGCCGAAAGCTATTTGCTAGGCAGCCGTTATTTATTTACGATTAATTTCCCGTTTCTATTAAATGAATGCGGCAATGGACAACAAATTAAATGTATTATAAATAACAACACGGATAAAGACCAACGTGCAACAGTCATTTTAAACATTGCTACAACATCGTTGCCATTTCACGCTATTTCCAAAATTTACTATTCTCGCTGAAAAAAACAGCTTCTAGCAGTGATCAAACGACGGCAGAATAAATAACTACTCGCAGCGAGCATTCAAAATCCAACATGGCCTCCATTTCGGAGTTATCGAATCGAAGACAACCCTTCGAATGCCGGTGTTCAGGAATCTGTCCGTCGTCGTGTACTGCAGTAAAAATTGTTTTCTTGTTGTCATAAATCGACGCCGTCGTGTTGCAAGCATCGTACGTCGGGTCGCGAGGCTCGAGGAGAAAATTTACGTTCGCGTTGTTGCCTTGGTTACTACGTATAGACAACTCCAAAGCCGCATTCTCCGACAAAGGCGAGAAGCAGCAAGCAGATTTAGTATTGACCAAGTAAAAGCTAGTAAACGAGAAAATCGTCCTTGCATAAACGCGCCCTTACCCCAGTTCGATGCCCCTGGCTCGCTTCCCAGTTACCAGTCTTTTCCTAGGTTCTAAAACGATTATAAGGTTCGAAATTGTGCCAGGTCAGCAAACGAGCATCAGTTTTGGACATCAGTTTGTCAGTAAACAATTCAGTTTTATAAACTTACACCAAAATTAAAATTTAGGGCTCAGTACTAAAGGGAGAAATGTAATGTTTTTTTTACCACTTTGGTCTAATTTTTACCAAACTTAGAATTGTCCTTTGTCATTAGCGTAGAACTGTAGTATAGTTTAAACGGAGGGGGGGGGGGGGGAGGCTATCTTATAGTTAGCACGACTATTGCATGCGCTGGATGTTACGGGTTCGAGCCCCACCCCAGGCAACCCATCCACTTTCGGGACGAGAAGGGCCCTGTGGTACCTCGTGATCGTGTCGATTGCGACATATAAAAGACTAGCAGTCGTACCCGGCTTCACCCGGGGTTTTGTTTGCCCGTGGTTGTTTCCCAGTTTTCGCTCCCTTTTGCCTGAACGTACACTCTGATGGGCAGTTTTTCTTCCTGTATTACTCTCTCCCCCTTTCCTCCATCTGCTCCCTCCCATCTCTCCTGCCTTTTTTTTCTCCCATCTTCTCCCTCCATTCTCCGTTCCCTTCCTATACAGCTCGTCGTCCATCTACTTCCCTACCTCCCCTTTGTTACACGTAGTTGAATTAAATACTGCTCCGCCACTGCTACGCCACTGTGCATCCGTACTGTGTGAAAAATAACTGTGCATGGCGTCGTATAATGGTAACAGACGCAATGCTCCTCCTCCCCCCAACAACCACCTTCCCAATCTCTTTTTTTTTTCTAAAGAGCAGAGCTAACAGACGTACTACCCGACACACGGGCATTTATCGTCCAGGCTCTCCTCCCCACTCCCAGTTTATCGCTTTGGCTTGAGCGATCTGTACCATGTGAAAAATAAGTTTCTTTCGTGCAATGACGTCATTTAACACTTGCCGCTGAGATGACCGCACAGAGCCAATTATTGTTATTCGAGGCAACAATGTGCCAATTTCAACTTCTTTTCAAGGCAGCAATGTACCAGTCTCAACTTAAATCCAAAGAATTGACACACTCGCACGTTTTCATTGTTCCCCTTCCGGGGGTCGTCGTTGCGGTTGTTTCATTTCTGCTATGAGACTTTGGTTTATAATGTAAGAAGAAGATTCTAGAAATTCCCGATTGACATTACATTGGTAAGTAGTCTCTCTCTCTCAGAGAGCATGATTCCTGAGTGGAACAAGGTGAAAATTCGGTAATTATTTTGAAACCTTACTTCTCACGATATCGAATTAATGCTCCTACCTGTCGAAGCCTTTCGTTGTTACGATGCAAAAAATTATAACGAAAACATGCACGAACCTTTGTTTATGTTTAAAAAGAATTATTAAAACATGTCGAAACGCTACTTGCAGCTTTAGTGAGGGTGAAGCCATACTGAGTGAGGAGGGCGCAACAAGCAGGGACGACGCTAAGAGGGCGAGGGGGGCGCATGCCCCCCTAAATTTTTGGCAGCCTCTTGGCGCCCCCCCCCCCCTGGTGCCCCCCCCCCACTATCAGATCAAAATCAGACGTATAAACGAAGAAAATTCTGGTAACGTATTAAGAAAACTACGTTAGTTTTTTTTCACAGCAACAGGAAGAACTTTAGGTCACATCAATAGAGCCCTGGTTTTACTGTGAGAGTTGTAAAATTATCTTTTTTTCAGCTGGTTTTGTAAATATAAAAAAAATGGTGTAGAAAACAGTTAAGAACGTTTGGCGTGAGAAAGGATTGCAAGAGTGTTATTTTTACTTTTATTATTTTTTTTTGGAGAGGGGGGCACCGCAAAAGTAGCATTTTTCGATTCGCCCCCCCTGGCTAAAATTGCTGACCCACTGCCGCCTCACCACTGAAGGGATTCTAGCGTCGTCCCTGGCAACAAGAAAACTTTATTTCTACCAGCAAATGAGTAAACTGAAATTATCTTTGGCCGGACAAGTTTTTGGTTGCGGTTTCTGATGTCATATTTTTAGCCACAGCGAGAGCGGCAGCGTGAGCGAGGCACGTAATTTGGGGGAAAATGACCAATATTTTCTTGAACAGCGGCCTTAATTTTACCCTAATTTTCAGATTTTACGGAAAAAAAAAACAGAAAACAAATATTTTTTTGAAATCAAGGTAGCTGTTCACGAAAATGAGGGTATTATTATTATTATTATTTTACCAAATTACGTGCCGTGCTTGCACTGCCGCGCCTACTGCAGCTAAACTTATGACATCAGAAACCGGAACCAAAACCTTGTCTGGCCAGTGATAATTTCCGTTTACTAATGTTCTGATAGAAATCAGGTTTTCTTGTAACGCGCTCTCATCTCGCAGTATGGTTGCAGCGTCACTATGGCTGTGAGTAGCTTTTTAACATGTTTTAATAATTCTTTTTAAAAATAAATAAGCGTTTGCGCAGGTTTTCGTTATGGATGTTCTGAACCATAACGACGAAAGGATTCGACAGGTATGTATAGGTGAATTAGGTCGATAGCGTGAAAAGTAAGGTTTCCAAATAATTACCGAACATTCAGTTGGTTTCTCAGTTACAGATCGAGGCATGTAAACGATTCTCGGAATTACCGATTAAAACTATTCACAAAATCGACCCTCTTGCCTTCAGCACTGTGGCTTCGGTTGAAGTACTTCAAACTCAAAACTTCTGTTCAACAAAACTTCTGAAATTGCCTTAGACTGCACAATTGCTAAATTGGACCAATGGAAATGGTTGGTTGGCTTCTCAGTTCCGTTTCAAGCTATCACAGCACAGCGACTATTACGCAGTTTATTCTTTCAATTCTTCAACTGGCTTTTAATTTGCTTCTATGTCGACTTTATTTTAATTAAAAGTGGGACATTGTCTAATTTGAAACATCAACAATTTTTTTTTTTTGGCCTGATTCAAATCAAATTTTCGGCTGCCTTATACCGCTTCAAGTTTACGCAGCAAACGGACAATTAAATCTGCTTCTTCATTACAGCCACCCATCCCTGCAATTAACGCGGTGATCGTATTACGTGCACAAGTTGAACTCGTTCATCGCCTAAATGTAATTAATCGATTGCTTCAGTGTTTGAGCAATCGAACGTCAATTTTTTAATTTATCAACTCCGTCACGGTTGGCTGCGTCCGTCTGAGATGTTGCTTCCATCACAGCAAATTTAGCTTTGCCTCCTAAGAGGATTCAAATTACTAACGGTGGATAAAAGCGGGAGGAGGAGGGGGGGGCGGGGGAGTTACCATTTGGGTTGTTTTTGTGTATACGTACACGTACACGCTATGCCAGGGCCGTATGTGTACCCATCGCAACCATCATATGAGGGGCTCCAGATTTCCGAGCTTGTAGAAGCAAGACTTCAATTTTTAATGACTGAATTTTCCGACCTATTAGACACACAAGCTGTTAACTTGAACCAAATAGACCAACTCCAAACATACATGCATTCTTGCACTAGCCAGCCATCGTACAGGGTGTTCCAAAAGTCCCAGTACAGCCTCATAACTTTTGAAGGGGTTGATAGAACATAGTGAAACCCTGGCAATGAAGGTTCGGTTAAAGAATCTACCTTTGTGTCCAACCGGCATTTCTCCTGCCCCCTCCACGAGGGGCGCCAGCGGCCCAAACTCAGAAATTTCCAATGGAATGAGGGGTAAAGGAATACATATTTGAAAGGTCTTCATTGGGCGAGTAAAATGCCGCAATGAGGGCTTCGATACGATGAGCACATCCAAAATGGCGACCAGGCAAACATTAGTAGGATCTTCATCATTCTGCATCCCTATGTGTTACTCAGGCTAAAGACGTCACAAAGGAACGTAGGTGGTAGCAAAATGCATCGCTCAATTTTTATTGGATTACACCCACAACATCGTTTGCAGTTTGAAGCCCAAAGTCTGGGCCTCAGTGCCCCCTCGGGCTTTCTTGTAATAATAATAATCTGTGACCGACCTTACTTCGCAACTGCGAAAATCGGCGAAACGATACACAAAACTCGGACGGAGAACATTTTCCATTAATTAAACATCGTACTCATCAAACGTTCAAAGAATTGAAAGTAATTACTGATTTAAGGTACTGTACATATGGTCATGAACCTCTGTTCCTAGAGAAAGCTAGCGGGGGGGGGGGAGGGAAGGTACTGAGGCTCACACTCTGGATTTCAAACTGTAAAAGACGTTGTGGGTGTAATCCAACCAAATTGAACGAAGCATTTTGCTGCCACCTACGTCCCTTTACGAAGTCTTTAGCGTGAGTAACACATAGGGATGCAGAGGAAAATCGTAATGTTTGACCGGCCGCCATTTTGGATGAGCTCATCGTATCGAAGCTCTCATTGCGCCATTTTACTCGCCTCATGAAGACCTTTCAAGTAAGGTAGTCCTTTACCCCCACCCCATTCCATTGTAAATTTCTGAGTTGGGGCCCCTGGGGCCCCCTCCAGGGGGGGGGGGCAGACGAAATGCCAGTTGTACACAAAGGTAGGTCCTTTAACCAAACCTACATTGCCAGGGGTTTCATTATCTTCTTTCAACCCCTTCAAAAGTTATGAGGCTGGACTGGGACTTTTGGGACACCCTGTATTTAGTAGTACGCATTTTAAACAAAATGCCCCGGCCGTCGTTTTCTTCCCTACAAAACGAAGCGGTTCATTATGCTGACCAGCCAAGCTGACAGCATCGCCTCACTTTCTACGAAACATAACTAGCAACATGAAAAAGGAAATAATGAAATTATTGTTTGTGTCAGGGCGTACTGACCCTCAGTGTGGGGGGAGGGGGGGGGAAGCAAGCACAAGGCTGTCGGCAAATTGAGTGGCTCGGAGATATAAAATCTGAATGTCGTCTTACAAGTCTATAACTACATAAAAAGTTACGTTGTCGTTTAATATACCTGCGCTGACTTTCACATTCGCAAATGGCACAAGAAAATAGCAGTGCTGCTGGGTGTAAGAAGAAATTTAGTGAAGTGTACAGTTTTAAATAAACAAAATAACCAATGTTTCAAACCATGTTGCTATTGCGGTTATTACGAAGGGATATATTTTAAATAAAATTACCAACGGTAACGGTAAAGGCAACAAATTCAAAACATTCAATTTAAACTTTTGGGTGTTGCTTAACAAATTACCCCAAACATAAGGTCAGGCGGAATTTTAAATTGGTGGACTACAACGCTATAATATTATGGCCCCCTATTAGTGCCAGTCATGTTTTTGAGTAGCTTCGTAATTCTTTTTTTTTTTTTCATAACATTTTTGTTGAACCATAAGTCAACTTCAAAGCAAACTAATGCTCGTAAAAATGAACTGGCTCAATTTTGGCGCAGTTTGTGTGAGCGCACACTCGGCAAATAGTTGGTTTTGCAATGGGAATAAAACGTGCATATTTACAATTCAAAAAAGGTATGGGTTACGTCGAATTATATGGAGTTAGTGCCCTTTTGTTCTTTGATATGTAGCCTTCCTACTTTAACCGCTGTAGCGTGATGTTGCCACTAGGGGGGAAGGGGAGGGGGGCATATATATTGGGTCCAAGAACGTAACATTTTTGCAATAAATTATCAGCATAATGACCCATCATACTCCCCCAGTTTTGATAACTGTCGTGTGCGCCTTGATAACTAAATAAAAGAATTTACTGTGAATATTTGAAAAAAATTTCCATGCATTTACGGTGGTTCGAATACATTTCTCCACCAAGTAGAGGGTTTGTTGAGAGAAGCCCTTGTATAATATAAGCTGCTCATGTTGAAAGCTTAGTTGAGTGTTTTACTGTGTTGAGCGTTACTGTGTTTTAAAGCTATCAAACTGTCTTCATATAGTATTGATGGTTTGGATTGGTGTTCTGTGAAAGGTACAGGAGAGATGATTGTCTTCCTCATGTTCTGCATGATTGTTAAGGAAAATGGAAGCACTGGGGCTGTTCGAGCTTATTCCAGCTCATTTTCAAGGGGACAAAACATACACTTAAAATTGTATAACTATAGAAACACGCAGCAGAATGCAGGCAAAACGGCCAAAGTCAAAACCCCAATTCGAACAAAGTAAAAAGAAAAATCTACGTAATAATCCTGGAGGCCGGCTAAAAGGAAGGCTAAATGGAAAGGGAAAGCTAAAAGGAAAACCGGAAGGACAACAATCACTTTCAAACGCTTCTCATTGTTTTCGTGCACGTGTAATGTCTTTGCTACGGTGCCTAACAATTCCTGGTGCACGTGCTAAGGATTGAAAACTATCGTCCAAACCGTTGATTGTTGGTGGGTAAAAGGAAAGAATCCATGTTTCACCTAAATGCGTATAGTTTTAAATCAAACTAAGCTCGTGTTGTTAATTTCGAGGCCTCGTTATTAGCAGCTGGAAACGATGCAACGACTTATTTAATTCGCAGATGAAGGCTTTCAGAGCTCAGCTGAATTGTTTCGAAGCGGACAACAACAATCACTGCTGAGCACGAGGCTGATCATTGCTATCTTGCAAAGTAGTCGTTTACAATCAAAGCTCTG
>JAHWFP010022976.1:506-20183 GCA_023313725.1 Lithobius niger
TGTAATCCCCCCCCCCCCAAAAAAAAAATTCCCTTTTCGTGTGCTTATTGAGACTGTCTGGAGATGACGTCCTGTAGCCAAGTAAAGTAAGTAGCACTCTGCACCGACATGTTACCACTAGTTGTAAGGAAAACGTGCCTCGACTCAAAATCTGAGGAGTTTTTTGAAATTGTGTCTGCTGAAGTGTCATTTTTTAGGTCCAAAAAAAAAAAAGACCTTTTCCTTCTCGCCAGGCGCCAATGACCAGTCCCTAAGCTGCCTTTATAGTCTAGTCATTTAAGGACAGCTATGAAATGATCAGGGAAGAAACCAGATTTTAAGACCCAAACAGGAAACTACAACGAGAAAAAATTCATCAACAACAGAAATTTCACTTGTAACTTATAAACTTTCACTTGTAAAATCTAAAAAGGGCCCCAATACGAAACTACGGGAGGCCCCATGTGCCAATGGCACCCTGGCACTACGGCCACTACGGGCCTGAACTCGACCCAGCTATTCCTATGTAATTTCTACTCGAACTGGGTTCTAGCATCTCACTTGAAAATATATAATTCCGGTTAAAATGACATAATTTCACAGATTTTTGAATGACTTTGCAATATCAGAACTGAGTAAATATGGGAGATTTTATGTTACAACCATAGATTAGAAACTTAACTAGATAAAGCATCCTACTTCTTCCAGTTCTACGCGTGGCCATAGCGGTATTGCAGCTACTTACGAAAATCTCATCTTCTGGTAAGGATTGAGTGAACCGACCCTACCTAATCTCGATATAATCTAACGTCGCTGCTGTTTTCGGTACACTGCACATATAATATAAATAACAACTTTATTCTCCGAGTACACATGGTATTTTGGGTATTTTTAAAATTTGAAATTGTGATGAAACACCCTTGGTTCACATTTTGATTGGACGTGTCCAAGTGCGGCTGACCACGTGATTCCACTTGACTTTGAGAGTAGCTCACCCCACCTTTTCCGGGAAACTTCCGATAATTACTGGGGAAGGTAATGTCCAGAGTAGATCCCATAGCGAATAGTGTCCCTCTCACACATATTAGCCCCTAGTGGGTTCGAAAATATACGTCGTAAGCTCGTTGAATAAATATGCCCTTACGGGCGAGGTCGTTGAACTGAAAATTAATTTTTCTGCCCCAAAAACAAAATATCACCGTTTAAAACTTTCCCAACACAAGATTACGTCATGACGCATCGCATTCTTAAAATCTCCACTCCCTTCCCCCACGTCCAAATCGTTAATGAAATAGCTGCCCTCGTTCAGTCTTTCTGCGTCTACTCCATTTCGCATAATAGAAGCAAATTTCGCTGTGCCTCTCCCGACTCTCGCCGTGTCATCCCCCTTAATTAACGACGCTTTGCGTGTGTGTGGAATTTCGCTGCTCTGATACGCATCTTCCTTGCCTGACTCGTTTGTCAGCCATAGCCGAGTCACGTTAGTTATGGAGCGCCAAGCGTGACGCACTTAATTACGGCGGCAAAAAGGAGATGCAACAAAGCGACAAGCGAAATCGCAAACAAGAGCGCAAGAAGCATGTAAACGGTTTTAAGATGGCGCGATTGTGCTGTCTTGGTTTGTGCCCCACCATCTTTGTGAGATAGTAAAATGTCGAAAAACGGTTAGGTTTAGGCACTACAAATATAGGTAAAGGCAACAGTGTTAGAAACAAGACATTCCTAACCAACGATCCCAGAGGGGGGGGGGGTCTCTTCCGAACTTTTTGCATCTTGCATTTCTATTGGCTGTTGATTTTGCTGGTACCACTGACGTTACAATGCAGCTCGACAGCTAACGCACATGCGCACAAGCCAAACCAGACCGGAGCTAGTGACGTTACATGAGATGTTGGCGGGAATACTACTTAATGAAATGGGGAGGGGCCAACCTTCCTGTATAACTACCGTTCCATTCGAACTTGGCTCTCTGAACGTCCAGAACGGCCGGAAACGCGAATGCAATTTTCCGGTCTCGTTTTTGCTCTCGGTTGAGTGAGAATCGTTAACACAACTAGAAATCAATATCACGTAGGCTTTTTAAATAGTATCACTATATGCGTGCGAAGCAGGGTTACTAGAAGAATGTATAGGTAGTGCCACTTTTTATCTGACAACGGTAAACATTTGAACGAAACTAGTACCTGCTTCCAGCTATTTACCGTTAGAGGGCGCTGTCGTCAAGTAACAGGAAGCGCAAAGCATCATGGGGATCTAAACTAATTATCGTCACTAAAACAAATTGATCACGATAAGAATACAAAATTAATCGCTTAAAATATATCATAATTCAGATTAGGCCATTAAAATAATTTAAAGAAAGATCAGAACTGGCTGATCAAGTTTTTTTTTTAAATCCAACATTCAATTTTAAAACGGGTTGTCGTTACGAGTGGAGCTAAGTATAACATTCCAAGAACTTCCGAGAAGCGCGTTCATCTGCCGTTTAGGCTGAAGCTTCTTCCGTGGTTCACGTTTATAGTAACGAACTGTATACAGTTTGAATCGAACAAAAGAATTAAGTTCGTCAACTTCGCCACGCACGAGTATTTCGTCAATTTCCGCAGGTATTGTCGCTATTACCGTGGTTAGCACGGTAACGATGCCGCCGTTTTTTATTTCAAGTTTCGCCTTCTACGAAAACCTGACAAGTGCTGCCTTCTGGTGCCGTTGGTGAAAGCAGGTATTTTATAACACGTTTTCAGAAAAGCGTCACTACCTACAATTCTCGAGTTGAAGTCTCAAGTAAAATGTTACATTTGCTTTGTAGCTTGTTCTGTACATTGCTTCGGCCCTCTGCAGTGATCGGAAGTTTCTCGGTTCAAATCCCCGAGTATGCCTCTCCCTTGACTAGATTTCGTTGTCCTTCCAAATCATAGTAAGGTTAACAATTAAGCCGGTTTAGCTATACATGTACAAGCATTAGTTTGCTTCCACTGACTCAAGACTCCAAGAAATATATTTTAAAGTAAAAAAAAAAGAAAACACTAGTAAAATACAAAATGGTTTAGTGGTTTGTAAGTCAATTTTATTAATTCACCACACATTAGTCGTACATAGTTTGGTTTTTGAAATGTGCAGGGTCAACCTTCCTATGTCAATGATGGCTTCTTCTTCTTCATTTTCCGACATTGAAACCGGATCCGTTTCCGCATCCCTTGCATACGCAGGTGCTGCCAGAACAGGATCCAGTTGCACAGTTCTGGGTCTTGCAAGATATGATACATGCTAGTCGCTTTAAAAATGCTGTTGGTGGACGAACACACGACCCGGCTTGTGCATCTCCTGCAAATAAAAAAAATTAATAACCCAATCATTTCATTCAGTATTTGGAACTATAGTGTCCGCGGCCTATCTTGAGTTCTCCGCAGAACGAACACAGATAATCGATTATACGTTTTCAGTAGCAGAGTGCCTTGTTGATATCCAAGATGGTTATAAAAACAATGGCGGCCATCGATTAAAGCCACCCCCTCCAGGAAGACGTGACCGCTCACAAAATACTTGCAGGACTCAAGATACACCGCGCGCACAATAGATTACACAGATAGACTATGTATCCTAGCTTGTTCAAAATTGGCAGCTGGGTATTGAATGAAACTGTGCCCAACAGTTTTATTTTTGTATGTGACTGGGATAAACACGTCCTTAAAAATAAAAAAAAATCCTAAATTCTTAAAAGAAGAGGAAAAAATTACTCGTAAAGTATAGGACCACCAGCCCCAAGAAGTAATGCCACAGAAAGGCATGTGAAATCAAGCGTAACACATATGCCGTATGTGGTTCCATCTCTTGACAACAAGCGGCAAATTTAGAAACTGACGAGGACTACCGACGGATGGCACCACTTATCAAACCTGCCGCGTTACTTAGCTGTGTCGCCTTTTTTCGGAGCATTGTGGAAGGTAACCCTGATACGGCCTTTATTTTAGGAGGCCTTGGCTGGATTTGGAGTTCAGTTTCAGAACTGTGCGGAAAATCAACTTTTCATGCACGTACACACTATTATAATACCTCAAGCATAAATACAACTTAAGTCAGATTTAGAAGCTGTTTTGAGGACGCTACTTCGTAAATCAGTTTTACATCATTTATCGTACAGCTTGATCGGTGATGTGGCAGTGGCCGCCATCTTGTGTGCACGTTCGATTGGCCTGCGACGAAATGACGTCACACATCTATCCTTCGGAGAGTTCCAAAATCTTCATAATAATCTTGGAGGCATGCTAAAAGGACGACTAAAACGAAAACCACTTCTCCCCTTCTCGCGCCCGCATTGAAAATGCACTCTCCCACTCTACCTGTATGGAAACAGGAGGCAGGCATGAGTGGTCGATCAATTCAATAAAGGTTCAATCTGACAAGTCGTCGGGCCGAACATTCACTTCTCCCCTCCTCGCGCCCGCATTGTAAATGCGCTCTCTCATTCTATCTGCATGCAAACAGGAGGCAGGCATGAGTGGTCGATCAATCTAACAAGTCGTCGGGAAGAGTGCCGGGAAAATGTCCCGGGAAATGTGTCCGTAAACTTAATTCATGACCGTGCATAGCACGGGCTTCCTCTAGTACTGAATAATTTCCATGAGTTTTCCAGGTTTTCCATAGTAATTGAGGTTAATTTCCAGGTCATTAACCAAAATTTCAGGAAGGAAATTTTTTTCGAACATTTTACCAGTTTTTACGAATGCTCACTTGTTGCAAAACAGTAGCCCAATTTAATTAACTTTTAGGTGTTAACGTAGAAGTACAAGGATACATTTTATTTTACCACAATATCTTAACAGAACATGTTTAATGCACTTGGGACTAGGCCTAAAAGTGTGGCTTTGTTTTACCTCTGAGTTTTCCAGTTTTTTTATGTGAAAAAATCGCAGAATTTTTTGAGTTTTCCAGACTTTCCACGTTCTCCTGGTTGGCGGGAACAGGTTCTCGAGTTTCTCGTGCTTTGGTCATTATGCGATGAAAGCTTCTCATATTCCTGGGCTTTAAAACTGAGGGAATGCCAAGCCAATCGCTGTGATCACTGTCGAATGCTCGCGATATACAGCACTAATTTCACGGCATTACCCTGGTTGCTTTGAGCTTTTGGACGCCTTTACGCTACACATCAATGAACTGTGTTTCACGTTATTCGGGGGTCGCGGAAACCCCTCATAAGGTTCGCTACCGTGCGTGTTGGAAATTAAATCATTTTTTAATTCCCTCTTTCTTCCCGAATCTATATTAAGAGTAAGACGGCAAAGCCATCGTGTTACTGGCTTCGCCGTGTTTTATACGAATTATGTACAGTTCTGTCGCTATCGCTTCGGCTGCAGGAACTCGACAAACATCCCGTGTATGTAAAAAAAAAAATTAACTTCTTTGAGCCTGAAATAAGCCGAAGCAATTTAATGCTTATTTGGCTGAACCGGCTCAATTTTGAACCTAACCAGACTTTTTGAGAGAAGACATATCTGGTAAAGGGAGGAGCCAACCCGGGGATTTGAACTGGGAAACCTCCTATCATCGTAGGGGCCGAAGGATTGGCCAGAATTGGCCTGACCCACTCTTCCCTGACGCACTCTTCCCTGGCCGGCAGTCCTGTCGGGGACTTTGCCAAGATCCCCTTTCCAGGGGGTTCGACCAGATCCGCGAACCTCCAGCAACCACACTGAGCTCTCTCACCGCTCAGCCACGCTCGTATAACATACGTATAGATATCACGAACGCCGATCGAATTAGGTTGGGATGACATGAACGGAAATGATATAACACAAGTGTGTATTGCTATGCCACCCATTAGACGTGTTCCTGAATCCTCTACCCTGTTTCGAGCACACAACTAATCCGCATTTATGCTGCGTAAATGGGAAGGGATCTGCGGACCGGATGGACCGATACGAAGAGAAGTGATTGTATCCGAGTTAAACCAACCCACATTCATACGTCGGTCGAACCCAGTTTGTTAGCTTCATTTCATTCCTTGGGAGAGAGGTTGAGAAGCTATAGAACTAACTATAGAAACTAACGCTCGAAACAGGGGAAACAAACTAAGCCGAATTCGATTCGCCTACTTATCAATTCGGAATTCGATTTTGTATTTAAAAAAAAAAAAAAACGGGAAACGGAAACGTAATAATGTTTCGTGAATCCAGTACAGGGTCTATTGAGTCATTGGCCTTCTCATGAAGTTCGCTTGCATTAAGGCTGCTAAAAGTTAATTAAGCGGTTCTCACGAGCGCCCGCATCGTATTTTGTTACCGCGTGAAACGTTTTTTTTATGACATTGTCTAAAAAAAATTCCGATCACGCATCAGCGCTTTACCGAACATTTTCCGGAGCCGATGACTACATCAGCTCTTGGCTCCATTCACATGTTCGCCACAAAATGAATCTTCTAAGGGTCGTTCACAGGCATGCCACTAAAGAATGCCACTAAAGATTTAAAGAATGGCTTTTATCAAATATGCAACTGTTGCACGCTGATCCTGGCATTAAAACATAGATTTTGTACTCCATAACAAAATGTAAGCTACTGATTTCGTTTATTTTTGGCCAAAAAAAAAAAAAAGGCTTCGCCCGCATCTGAAAGATGACGAATAAAACGTAAAAAAAAACGTCCGCTCGCATCAATTTTTTTTAGTACCACTCCTGAGAACCACTTAAATTTTTAGCAGCCTAAAAAGTGTCAACAGGTGGTTTACGATCAGTTTAGACACGAAATCTATAGACGGTTTAGTATTATTAGGGGGGTCGTTAAAAACTGAAAACAATCAAACAATAAATAGGCCAGTTTTACTAGAACTGAAACAAAACTGCTAGTCTTGAAATTCAGTAACCTGGTGTCAGAATAATATCAAACACCAATTTAAAGACAAGGGTTTGGGCGTTTAAGGTGTATGTACGACCAATACTTGAATATGCGAGCCCTGTGTGGTCGCCACACCTGTTAAAGGACATTGACTTGTTAAGAGTCAGTCCAGCGGACTTTTACTCGCTCCATACCTGAACTACGCACGCTAACGGCAGGAGAAAGACTTCGTAGTGCGGTCCTGGAACCTTTGGAATTACGTAGACTCAAGGCCGATCTCGGTTTGACGTATCAAATTATCCATGACCAGCTTCCGGTTTTCTTGCCCCTTTTTTTCTGTCAATCTTAATAACCGAACTCGCGGACATCATCTTAAAATTCCAAAACAAAACCTTTAAGACAAACTGTAGAAAGTTTTTTTTCTCCAACAGGATTGTGGATTGCTGGAATTCGCTTCCGCCTGCGGTCGTATATGCGACGACGGTTGACGCCTTCAAACGTGCAGTGTGTGGGGTCGACCTCTCCAAATTTCTACGACGAGCGTATTAATGCATGGTTCATGGGGGCGGTGTAAGTGGTTTACCCTACCGTTACCTTACACATTAGCGGGTAAAACCTTTTATTAATATTATTATTATATCTAAGGTGAATTTACATTAAATTTTCTGCTTACCAAAATCCAAATTAGCGGCAAGGATGATAACCACAGCGGCAACAAGGAAAACCGCAGAACGCATTTCGAAGAGAGTCGATGCTTTCAGGAAACGATTCGAGAGGATAACAGAGACCCGTGTGAAAAATCAACGAGCCGTTTATATACATAGGTTCAAGGTCTTCGGAATTTGCTTTGCTTTCGAAATATACTCTTGCTATACACCTGTTCCAGTTTATGAGGTGATTGGGCTCAATCAAGATAACATTAAATGGGCTTTCCAACTCAAGGATTTTTCGTAAATAGGTTTATAATAAATAGTCGGAAAAATTGGAGTAAAAAGAGTCAGTAAATCTATTAATATGGGAGTAACCGAAAAACCTTTACGGTATTTACATTATTTCGAAATAACTTCAATGATCATAAAGAGCAAATCGTATGGGAAGCAGTAAACTTAAAACCCTCTTTAGTCCAGTGTGTTTTGTCAGATTTAAAGATCAATTGTGTTTCCTGTGATAAAAGCATCAAAAATTCTCGTGGACGACCAGTGCACGACAAGAATAATCATTATCCACCCAAAACCAAAACTGGTAAGGGAAGCCGCCAAGTTTACAAAAAGGGTCGGCCTTTTAAAGTAGTGATATCATTGAACCAGGGAAAGGCCTGCTAAGGTTAATCCTATTAGCCAAGTTAATCGCACCTATATACTAATAGTTCGAAGGTTAAATGAAAACTAGAAGATTGCTACTAGCGGTAGCAATCGAGTTTTCATTTAACGTCCAAAGTATTATTTAGTGCGATTACCTTGGCTAATAGGATTAACCTTGGCCACCTTTCCCTGGTTGAATAATATCACTACTTTAAAAGGCCGACCCTTTTTGTAAACTTGGCGGCTTCTCTTACCAGTTTTGGTTTGTCACCCCTACCTTTTTTGTGTGGAGGTATTTTATTGTATGAATGTTCTCATTCATAATTTTCACATTTGCTATTTTCATTCCAAATAAATTAATAACAAGCGTAACAGTACGGTAATTGCAAGGACCTAATCAATTCCTATGGAATAAAAGATATTGTATTAATAAACAAATACGGAACGCTACATGTTAGGAGTAAGCGGTATCGGATTAGGCCGCCCGGGAAGGCCCTTCCGCACTACAAGAGGCCCTCGTTTAAAAAAAAATTATTTTTTGAAAAATTTGAAATGAATTCGTACGAAAATTTCAGATTAACTCCTATTTCTTAATCTTACAAGGCTCTAATTTGGACACTTCCCTCCCCCATCTTAGGCTAACGACATTGTATCAAACAAATATTTTGAAAAAATTGAAATGAATTCGTATGTAAATAATTGTACCATGAAGTAGCAGGAAAATTTCATATTTATGAGCATTCCTTTAGAATATGGTATAGTTACATGGCTCCGTCCAGGATTCTCCCTCTCCTCCCAACCCGACACTATAGAAGGCCTTTATTTCAAAAAGATATTTTTTTCAAAAATTTGAAACGAATTTCGATGAAAATTGAATCTCTCCCCTAAATGCTGGCTTCGCGCCCGTACACTCCACATCCACGTCGCTAACGCAGGAAAAACGTTTTTGGAAAACGTTTCAAATTCACGCAGATTTCAATACTCTAGCTTGCGGCTATTCCCCTCCCCCTCTTCCCCTCAAGGAGGTGCCCCGAGGCCCATCACTGGGGATGCCCACGGACAAGTTTTGACAGTAGGGCCTAGGTGAAAAAATTTTGTCTGTTAAAGGCTGGTAAGCATTTTAGACCCTTACTAACCAACCGATGGTTAGCTAAATCATTAGTAACCGTATTTTGTAAATCTAACTTTGTAAATATAGTTCTAGCTTATTCGTACAGAACGTGCGAACGGTTGTAGCAGGTCTTTTTTTTTTTTGGTTCTTGGAAAATCTTTAAAGAAGTTTAAGAAAACAATTTTCTTGTGAAGTTTGGCATTTTAGGTTTGATGCTTATAGTGTGCGCGGCCTATCTTGGGTTCGCCCCAGAACGAATACAGATAATCGATTGTATGTTTTCGATAGCAGAGCACCTTGTTGATATCCTAGATGGTTACAAAAACAATGGCGGCCGTCGATGAAAGCCGCTCCCTCCAGGAAGATGTAGCCGCAGGACTCAAGATATGCTGCGCGCACAGTAAGAGTTTTTGATTATCTTTGCACGAAATGCTCTCTGCTGCGAATATGCTGCTATGTTACCAAACCAAAAATCAAAATTTTTAACCTAAAGCAAACCAGGAAACGCACAACCCTACTACCTTTGGACTTTTAATAATTTAGGAGGATAATTTAGTAAATTCAACTTTGTAAATGTAATTCTATAGCCTATTCGGACGGAACGTGTGCGTGCACGGTTACAGTAATAGGTTTTTTGTGCTTGGAATATCTTTAAAGAACTTTTTTTTAAAGCAATTAACTTTTGATGCTTTAGAATTTTTGACTCACTTTATACGAATTCGTAGACTTAAAGTAATTGATGACATAGCAATCAATAATGCTTTTTGCTGTGTATACACTGTTACGTTACCAAACCGAAAAAAAAAAACGTTGCCACCAAATGCAAAGCAGGAAACGCCCACCTCATTACTATTGGATCATCACATAGGTCTTATATGAGGATAACTTACATTTTTTTTGGTCAAAATGTATTTATTGCTTTCCAATTCGTAAGGACGAAAGCTGTTCGCTGGGTATAGTAAAGGTCTAATGTTACCAGCCTCTTACATACAAAATTTTACACTAGACTGTTATTCTCAAAATATGTCCGTGTTCCTTCTAGGTTTTGACTTTTAGACTCTTATTGTTAATATTTAACATTCCGTTTTTGTTTATTATTACCAGTCACTGCATCTTAGGTTAGAAAATAATAATAATTTAATCAGCGTTGAAGCAGGCCTAGAAATTCGACTGCAGTTTTCAACTGTGGAGATATTTCGTACAATTGCTACACGTGGGTTTTATCAAGAGTGTTAGAACTGTTCCCTTTTTTATCTCTAATAGTTCGAATGTTAAATGAAAACTAGTGAGAGCATTGCTACTTTAGGTAGCAATGTTCAAGTTTTCGTTTAGCGTCCATATTCGTTGTTGCGAAAAGTTTTGGTGTGTAGATATCGCTCCTTGAAGGCCTATAGCCATTCGGAACTTGGCGTTCCCTTTTACCAGTTTTGGTTTTTGATATATCACTTCTTTTTTAAAGTTGTGTATTTGACTCGACCCAACTAGCCTGCAGATATGTAATAAGTCGTTAACAATAGCTTGAGTGGCAATTTTTATAATATTTTAATTTCAAACCTCCATGTTGGTGTTTCTGTGTGACTCAAGTTTTGTAACATTAGTTCAAAACGTTCGTCTTCAATTTTGTCCCTCGTATGAGACAGTTTTGCTTCAGTGACTAAAACGTATATAAAGTTGGGGGGGGGGGGGGGAGCCCTAACGGCTTGGGGCGCACGAAATGGTGAGAGGGTGTCTTGTATTTAATGAAGGACTAACAAGAAGACGAAATTTGCACCAAACAATATAACACAAAAACAACTTTGTTCAGCCAATACGCTGGGACAATTTGCTATATTTTAGAAGTCTTTAAAATTCTAACTATAGAAATATGAAGCAGAGAAACAATTACCAAATTAAAAACGAAAGTTGGGTGAGGACAAATTAAAAAAAAAACTGACCATCATTGATACATTTTGTAAAAACTTTTTTATTCTTGGGATATTATGTCAGTAGTACATATTTTTTAATGGATTTATGAGCAATCTAGCCGTTGTTAAAATTTATTTTTAAAAACACACTAAACCATGCGCAATGGCTGTTTGCCGTGACGTCACCATGAGTTAGCCAATGACGAACGAGAACAATGGCTGTTTGGCCGTCTGATTGGACTAGCCCAGTCACGTGATATACACGTCACAGCAAACAGCCGTGGCGCGTGGTATATATACGTGCCAGAGCTTCGTAGTGTTATGTACGTTACGGATTAATAAAACAACGACTGTAAACTGTAAAACTACGGCAAATACGAATTTGTTCACTTGCATATACCATCAGTCTAGGCCTGTAACTTGACGCATTCATTTGCATATTATACTTCGCATTTCACGCTGCACTCCATCCTCATTATATCAAGTCAAAATGGATTCAGCCATTGTTCTCTATCACGCAACCAAACGCCCATTGTAGGGGAATGCCCTAGCGACCATCACCACAAATGCTCCGCCGTGCGTACGGCTGCCAAAATGCTCAACGGTACAGCAGACAAGCCGCTTCTTGCTTTTCGGGGAGACGTGAGAGTACCAAGGAAGGTACGAGGTACTCTCACGTCTCCCCGAAAAGCAAGAAACTCATCTCCGCACTGAAAACCTCACCGTGAGAAACAATTGGAGACTGACTTTTTGTCCAGATCACGATTACGGGTTTGAGTTACCCGGGATTACAATCGGGTTTCGAGCCAAGCAAGGTTTACAAAATATCACCGGTTACTCAAGTACCAGAGATGTACGTTGGTCACTTTTTCCGATCCATGACCCACTACGAGCCCTGACCCTCGACCCACTCGATAAAGAACAAAATGTGACCCCACCGTCCGTGACCCATACCACGCTATAAAAAAATAATACAGTATGCAAATACATGTAATGTTATTACAAACAGTCCAAATTTTTTAAAGAAGCCTTTACTAAATAAACACAACACAATGTCACAATAACTTGCAGCAAAAAATGTGCTCCACAGTTCGTTAATTTAAACCTAAACAAAAAAGTCAAGTGCTTAAACAGTGTTAAGCCAGTTTAGCATAGTAATTGGTTTTTCCTGCTTTGGTTTCTATTATAAATAAACTAAGGAAATTAAGTTCTTACCTGTAACAGTGTATGGCTTTCTCAGTCGGTGGGTGCTGCAGTCTTGACCAGCGATACAAATCTGACCCATTTGACCTACCAACCCATGATTTGAGTTGGAGTCATGGCAATAAGTGCGCGTTCGGAATGCGGGCATGTGTAACAGGGGCGTACTGGCCATACAGGAAAACGGGAAGGCTCCCGTGGATCCCACACTTCAAAGGTCTGTCGGGCACCTATTGGAATTTTTAATTTTTTCATGATGATTGATTGCTACAAAATGCCACAAGAATGGGACCTACGTTAGCCATTTCCAAAATGGCCCTCCCATGTGTATATTTATGCATTTATTAACCCTCCTTCTCCCTCCCCCTTGTGCGAGCCTGTCGCACTCGCACGCATCTATCCTTACCAGTCTTTCGTGACGTCATTTGTGAACGGCCTCCTCAGAACAGCGGCGCCAACAACAAACGTAGAACGCATTTTTTTTTTAAAGAATGGGCCACTGAAAATATCAAGGTATGTTTCGAAAGGGCAGTGCAAAAAGCCAAGGATTTGTTTACATTCAAGGCTATCATTGAGAAATTTTCCCGAACACCTGCAAACGTTTCCATTTGTGGGTTTACGAGTCTCATGGTGACAGAAAGAGACGTTTCTATCAAACGATCGTTTGTTGTGTAATAGCCTACTCATGATAACGTTCATTGGTTTTTGCGTCACAGCCGCTGAAGTTTGTAACAAATAAAAAAAAATATATCACGATAAGAAAAACGAATCAATGAATCGATTCGAGGGAGGAACGCCGTTCTACTTCATAATATCGTAAGCGACAAACAGTATAGAAGATACTGTTATTTTATTACGCTACAGCTTCTTCCGAGGAACAATAAACTTTTAAGTGAGTTGAAGATAAGGAAGCAGTTAAGACATTAAAGAAACTCGAGATGCGGACTACGGGAACAGTAGCAAAACCCGTGTGGCCATCCTTTCAAATGCACAAGACCCGGTTCGATTACCGGCCTCGGATGACTCACGGGTTTTTATTGCCTTTACGAGAAGTCCCCAGTTGGCCCCCCGGGTCTTCGTTTGAATGGTAAAACCACACGTCGTAAATAACGCTCTCTTTTATACAGGATGTAACAAAAACGTCTGTCACAACTTTCAGGGTGTATTCCATGATCAAAGATAAGACTAAAAAGTCCCACTCAACATGGGTCCGGAAATGCACCCGTCTGTGGTTACAGCCCCCCAAAGTTGAGGGTGCAATGTTGAAATTTGCCCATGTTTTCCCATCTAATCTTTCCAAACCACTACAATTGGCACACCCTTCTTTCAATTTCATTACTACATAATGAAAATGTTAATTTGATGTTCCAAAAACGTTGTGGATGGAGCCACATGGATGTAGGAAAGGGGGGGGGGGGGGAGAACCACCCCAAGGGGCTGGGACGCCGGGGGGGGGAGAAACAGCTTTACTGAAACAAACGTTGCGTCACCATGCTAAGCACCAGACATTCCAATTTGGTGTTTGTAATGTTGGCGATGTGATGTAACCTTATAACAACTTTATAACAACATTAATTTACAGCACTGTAATTGCAATAATGATGTGGCTTCCTAACATGTATTGATTTGGAAGGATTAGGTGGAAAGTTATGAAGGATTTTACCTTTTTACCCCTAACTTTTTTTTTTGGGGGGGGGGGGGGGCTGTAACTAAAGAAAGGTGCATTTCCGGACCCATGTTTATAGGACTTTTCTGTCTTATTTTTGATCGTAGAAAACACCCTGAAAGTTGTGACATACATTTCGATGCACCTTGTATAATTTATTAGTACTAGGCATAATAGTTCTGAAGATTGTTGTGAATTTAATTCCGGATCTCAAACGTTGAAATTATGCCGCTCCAGCTAAGTTGCTCTGAAGACGTCATTTGTGATATTTACCAAACCCAAAGTCTACATGACGTCATACTGTAACGACCCATTGCCACTTCAAAGAATATTCATTGTTAGTCGAGATGATGCTAGTGTCGAGATAATGCATTGTGTAGCATACAAATTGCCTGTAATTAATGTATGACATCAATTGTAATGGCTCGAGCTCGCTTGGTCTTCTGCCCGGCGCTCCCAACAATGAGGTCTGGATCAAAATAGAATATATCCGCCATGATCCTCCCATCGACCACATCCGATGGTATTTTCGACTTGAGCAATTAGAACTTTTTTTTTTAATTAAAGAAAGAAGGATGCCATGAAGTGAACAAACACTTATTTGTGGCAACATTACAATACATATACAGTCAACAAAAATATAAATTTCTAGCAATTGCAAAAATCAATATATAATCAATAACAATGGGTATTTTGCAGAATTTGGCAAGTCTCCTACCCATTACCGTGTTGCCGTATCTGTCATAAACAATAAAAAAATCAATGTCATAAACAATCATTTAGTAGTTTTTAAATTCTCTTTTACACTTTTAAAACTTCAACAAATTAACCCTGAAGCAAAACTCCTCACCCCTATATTAATCCCCATCAATATTATTAATCCAATAGTTTTTCATTTTTTGCTTAAGTTCATTATACCCTTTGATTATTTTTAATGTATTTGGTATATTATTGAACAGTTTCCCTTTTCGCCCCAATTCCCCCAACTTAAATTCAACCAGTACCAGTGTTGCCAGTGTGGCACTGCAACTGATCTAACCTAACCTATAATAGCAATCGATTAAACGAAAAAAAAGACTACCCCCACCCCCACACCACCTCTTTGAGCTTCTCTAAATGTCCTGTTAATACCATTCCCCTGCGCACACCCTCCAATGTTGTTTTACGGCCATTAAAAGTAAATTAAGTGGTTCTCAGGAGCACACGCATGGGCATAATCTTAAAAAAATTCCGATCACGCGTCGTCGCTTTTGTACTCCGCAAAGAGATGATCGGCTACAGGTTTCAATTTTAAGTGTAAAGTATGAACATTTGTAGATAACCTGACATATTCAAGTTTCAATTTTAAGTATAATGTTTGAACTCTATATTGTGCCCGTCGCCTAAGTATCCAGTGGTTTATGTCCAATGCCAAAGTATACCGACTAAGTGTCCATCGCCTCTAAATGTCCAACGACTAAGTGTCCACTGGCAATTCGTACATCGACTAAGTGTCCATCGCGCAAATGTCGGCATACCGATGGTTTCAATATGGCGGCATTTTGATCAACAGAGCACGCGCACAGATGCGCAAACGGTCCGCGCGTAGAACTATAGGGAGAAAAAACTTCGAGTCAGATATAGGATGAAGCGATAGCATGCGACAGCGATGGATTGGCAAGACGGTTGCAAATCCCAACCAAAATCCCCTCGTTTCCAGTTACCGATACGATGACATCAAGTGAGAGGCAAATGGTCCGAGCTTTGGCAATACTCAACCACCACGACCACATATGGGTTGTGCAAACGGCTGTCCAGGAAAACACTGCAGCGAGAACAACCACGTAGAATTTAAATTTATCCCACGTCATTTTGTCCAGATCACCCTAGCAGGGAAGGGAGTTCGAGGGGTGGGGGAGAGATTTCGTTCCCAGGAAACCTCAGCCGAATGCCAATGCCGGTGTCGAATCAGGGCTAAAATTAGCTCCCAGGTATTCGCCCTCCCACGCTCGATGGCAGGTTTTTGTCCTGATGGTACGCGAATGAACAACTAACGATGAGGTTGTCAGTTGCTTGATATGGGTCTACTTAACGAAGAATGAGGAGGTCTTCTACTTGTCATGGATCTGTTTAACGAAAGATTATAGGTGGTCTATTGCTTGGTAATGGGCCAATGAGAAGCTGATGGGGAAGCTTCTAGACAGAAACATTGGTTAACCAAGTGCGTAAGCAGTACCAACCCTAACTTGAAAAACGTCCGTACCCGAGTGTTAACTATTAATAACTGGCTGTATTTAGCTAGGAGTGGGGGGGGGGAGGTGTAGGGGGTCTCTGAATAGTTGAAAATTTATATAAATCAATAACTATCATAGCGTCGGGGAGTGCAGCGAATATCAGTGTGCAGCATTAGATAAAACAAATTCAAGTGTTATCATGTGGCCAGGAAAGGCGATGCTAAGACGGGTTGTCTTCTTATTGTAGTTTCAGTTCTCTAATGTAAAATGTCATCGAAAACAATGCATAGCTTTCGTAATATGACGTCATAGCGAAACAAATAATTGCTCGTACGCACGGATTCAAATACTGGTGGTGGAACTCGGGAAGAAAATCATTGCTACCGTCAAAACAATGATTTCAAAACAAGAGGAAAATTGATAGCAGGCAAAGAATGAGTAGCCGTACAAAAAAAATTAAAATATAAAACCAAAAATTAGTGCACGAGTTTTTCCTGAGTTTCAATTCCTCCATACGATATTGCCCTGGCTCTCTTCATCCGAATAAGCCGTTAACCACATTAATTAGTTCGATTTGGTTACGAACTGATTCCTTGTCTGGCAAACTTCTGTGAATGTAATATAAAACCCGTAACACAGCCTGTTGCCCACTGAAACGGCCACTGATATCGAATGATATCAAAAAATTTTCTGCGTCCCTAATGCTTTTTGCACCAGAGGGGTTTACCATAGGAATTTACTGTTCCTTTCGCCACGAATTAAGTGTTCTGGAATATGCCAATGTTTGTGAAAACATCTCTCCTCCAAACTGATGACAGGAACTTCATGCACTGGGCCCTTGATGCCAGGAACTCAAGAAGCTATTCTTGATCTTCACTCCAAGAAAATCTCAACACGAGAAAGTGAAACGTTTACTACTAATTTTAACTAACTCATTTTCCGTTAATTTCCGTTAATGTTGTCCCAAAAATTTCACACTCGGGATCGACCGTGCTCAGACGACTTAGAAATTAAATTATGCTTCCCATGAAGCCTGATTAAATTCTAGTTAATTGAACTAATGATTAATAGTACTGCATGACAGAGGCTTACATCCTTATCGCCATTGTACGATAGCCTTCATAGTTCCTTACCGAAGTTCAGGATGAATTACGGAGGTCCAAACAGGACTGAGGTTAGGGAGTTGTGCAGCCCCCTTACAAAGGACCGGACCTGTTTTATTAACTTGGGTGTGACACCAGTATGACCTCACCACAAGAGTATTCTGGTTACAAAAGAGGGTGGCAAACAGCGCCACCTTCATAAAGGTATACAATATGCATAGGATAGCTGCATCACATACACTGCATGAAGCATGGATATCATAACCTACACATGATCGACTAATCCGTACCAATGCTGCAAATGGTGCATCCAACACCAGGCTTTAGCTAGTCAGATAATAATATTTCTTAATGATGTAGGCCTACTTTATATGTTGAGAATCTTGAACGCAAAAAAGGGTTCTGTAATGCACCTATTTTTGCACTTCCTTTTTTTTTTTTTACCTAATCAATAATTTAAAGTCTTAGAGCTGGTTAACACTTGAAACAGTTCAACTCTGCAAAGACTGCAATGACGGGTGCTGAAATGTTATAACGTTGTAGGTAGGAAACGTCGACGTTGACTCTACTGAAGGATTTGTATCTGTACCGAAGGAAAAGTACAAAATCCCCGTCAGACCTAACGATCCTAATGAAAGCTTCGTTCGTGATTTTCCTGTACTTCGGTGTTTGTCCAATACAATGGAGGTGAGATGTAGCTCCATAAAAGTCACTCGAATGGGAACACGATTTTTACAACTGAGCTTCTACACGATTTATATGTAGTGCTCGTGAGAGTAGAGAGAGGAGGGAAAAAGATATAAAAGACATATTCTTGGCAAATGTTCAAATCGAGTCCATGTCTTCCAACAACTGAACCGAAATGCCCGCCGCCATTTTCCTTTTTTTTTCTTTTTCCTTTTTTTTTTAAACTGTATTCATCGTTAAATCCAACTCGCGCCCAATGTTTGCTGGCACGTGGTGTATATTCAGCACATAACTCGGAAAAACGCTGGTCTTCTATTGTGACCCATTTCGTGAGGGTTGCTCCCCATTGGGCAGTTAAGGACGACCCGGGGGGGGGGGGGGGGGGAGGGATAGAGGGGAGCTTTTTTGAGGCCAGAGTCATACTGTGTACGAACGGGGAATGCGTGCTGTATATACAGCCAAAATCTCACATACTTACGTCCAACGGTTTTTCAAAATAAACCACAAAGACTAAGGGTAGAAAAGGCAGTGTCCATTGCTTATTTTCCGCCCAACTAATACGGAACCCATCAAAGCTGCCAATACTGAAGGGACAAAACTATTGCCGCACCCAAGAAGTTAGTTAAGGACAAAACTATTGCCGCACTCAAGAAGTTAGTTAGGGACAAAGCTATTGCCGCACTCAAGAAGTTAGGACAAAACTATTGCCACACCCAAGAAGTTAGTTTTCTTTCGGAGGGGCGGGAGGGAGTGGCACACAAAAATCAGTACTAAAAAGGGGCCCGAGACAAAATAACATTTTCAGCAATTTTAGTGCCTTTGAAACGTGTAAAAAATCCTATTTTTTTTATTTTTTTTTAACTGCAATAAATGCCTTGTTTGAAAACTACTAACAAATTTTACTTCTATAACTTTCTGATCTTAAGAGGAAAAGTGCTATAACAACGCCTCTGCTCTTCTAAGGTTAGTAATAAATGACTATTTGTCTACTATTACCAAATTTTACTCCTATAACTTGTGATCTTAGGAGGAAAAGGGCTGTAAAACGGCTCTGCTCTTGTAAGGTTAGCAATAAATGCTTTATTTGTCTACTATTGCAAAATT
Organism: Lithobius niger; assembly: GCA_023313725.1. Classification (NCBI taxonomy): domain Eukaryota; kingdom Metazoa; phylum Arthropoda; class Chilopoda; order Lithobiomorpha; family Lithobiidae; genus Lithobius; species Lithobius niger. The sequence continues at coordinate 19,604 of JAHWFP010022976.1, forward strand.
TTACTCCTGTAACTTCGGATGTTAGGAAGAGAGAGCTATAAAAAAGGCTCTGCTTCTAAGGTTAACAATAAATGCCTTATTTGTCTACTATTACCAAATTTTACTCCTAATTTTAACTTCTGATCTTAGGAGGAAAAGGGCTGTAAAACGGCTCTACTCTTGTAAGGTTAGCAATAAATGCCTTATATTACCAAGTTTTACTCCTATAACTTCTGATCTTAGGAGGAAAAGGGCTGTAAAAACGGCTCTGCTCTTGTAAGGTTAGCAATAAATGCCTTAATATTACCAAATTTTACTCCTATAACTTGTGATCTTAGGAGGAAAAGGGCTGTAAAAACGGCTCTGCTCTTGTAAGGTTAGCAATAAATGCCTTATGTTACCAAATTTTACTCCTATAACTTGTGATCTTAGGAGGAAAAGGACTGTAAAAACGGCTCTGCTCTTGTTAGGTTAGCAATAAATACCTTATTTATCTACTATTATCAAATTTTACTCCTATAATTTCTGGTCTTTAGACGGGCTATAAAAAATGGCTCTGTTCTTGTAGGGTTAAGAACGAATATATCATGGGTGTTCGTTG
>JAHWFP010022977.1:0-17063 GCA_023313725.1 Lithobius niger
TTTGTAATCTGGGGTTGGATTCTGAAAGCCACTGTGTTATGGTCTGAGATCCGTCTGGTCCATATTACGTAAGTCTGAGACCTGGGCTTGCCGCGTCCCACCCCATCTTCGAAGACGATGGTACGATCGTTATCATTTAAAATTAGGTCTAGGATATTCCTTCCTGGGTTCTGTTACTGATTGGGTGAACCCGCAATCCGCGAATAGAACCGAGAAACCTTTGACGATGTAAGCTTTGAAAAGCCAGCACTGTCTCCCAGTTCACAGACGAAAGATTGAAAGTACCAATTAGACCGGTCGTTGCCTATTACCGAGTTATCGCATATAGACTCGTGTTAGCGATCATGGCTTCATCGTTCCCGTCTCGTGTACAACAGGCGCAATGATGGTTCATTTAGCTGAAGGAATCAGTACTGGCACTGCCCCCCCCCTCCCCCTCCTTAGCAGCGCACCCAATCAGAGCCACTGGCAATTCCCTTTTGAAAATTTGGAAGTTCTTTTTTTTTTTTAAATCTCTTATCAAATTTGTTTTTTTCTGACTGCCCATTTTTTTGACTACGGATTGGTTGAGTTTAGTCCCTGTTTTTCAACTGATAAATAAAAAAAAAATAGTAAATTTTTAAAAACCAAATGGCTGCAGCGACGACCTGGTCGCAAACGGTCTTCTGCACATTTCTGCCACTTGCGAAAATGTTGAGGCGTACTATCACGCACGCAGCAGTGATCTGTATTATATAATTTAAAAGCAGTAACCACCACAATTGCGGTGTTAGCGTTTAGGCCAAGTTTTAGATTTTAGACGAAATTGGCAGCTTTTAGGCCTCATTTTTTTACCTGCCGTTTTAATTTCGTACGTAGCAGCTAACGGAGAATTGGGTTCGAGAGTAGGCCGATTCATCCATTCAACACGGCGTCGAGACTATTTTAAATGAAGCTAATGCGTGTCGTTAACGAAATCCTTTTGTTTTACGGTTGCGCGTCTTCCTGCAGTGGTTAAATGCGACGATCAATTGTTATTTTTTCCTTGAGGTAGGTCTAGAAATCCTATTAACTATAATGAAGCAACGATGTTTTAATATGCCGTGTTTTTTAAAGTGAACTTGACTATACTTTGTTTCACATTATGTTTTCAGAAAACTGACTGTATGACGCCACATTTTCTTTCACTACTAGTGCAAAAAAATCCGTAAACATCCCATTCGTAAACTCTAACAGTAACTTTGTTCAGTCTACAAGTGTGATATCGGCATGTTTTTGCACTCTTAGTGCAAGGAAACGAGTCGCCATCTAGTCAGTTTTCTGAAAACATAATGTGGAACAAACTTTAGTACTGAAAAAGGCGACGGACGGACGGGCAAAGTCGTTGATATAGTCATCCCAGCCGTTTCGGCTGCACAGAAGACTAAAAAGACCCACGTGTACCACTGCAGTACTCAGTTGCATCCGAGTCAGTTGCATGAAAATTATTTCTAGGTGGGAAATTTTGTATTTACAAGAAGTAAATACTGCCGTTTGTTTCAGCTTTTTGAAAATACTAGGACGCGAAACTTTAATTTTCTGGCGTAATGGACATGTTTTATAGATGTTAGTAGTCTGAAAATTATTTTATTGTCGAGCTGGTTAAACAAAAAGTATGAAAAATGTCCAACCGTACGTGTGAAGCTTTTCCACGTAGTAGTTATTTTAGAGTTTGGAGAAGTGGCGAAGTAACAAATAACCTTTAAACCTTAAAGTTGAAACGTAATTATTTAACTATAGGTGAATTTAAAATTATTCTACCTCTCTTCTTAGTACAACCCTACAAAGTTTATTCACCTGGTTTCGTGCTTTTCATTAAAATCAGGAAACTACTCGAACATTGTTGATCGATGCGAATTCAGGTTCGAAATTGTCCCCACTGGGATTGTAACGTCAAAATGTTGGGGAAAAAAAACGAAGTTGGATATAGACTTCGCTTATTTCCGAAGTTGGGTGGATTTCTGCCCAACGAACTGGAATAAATGAAAAACCGACAACTTGCGAAGTCAGTCTGGAAGGATTAAACTATTGTTTGCGCGGCGTATCTTGAGTCCTGCACGTATTTTGTGATCGGCGACGTTTTCCTGGAGGGGCCGGTTTTAATCGACGACCGCCATTGTTTTTGTAACTACTTTGGATATCAGCAAGGCACTCTGCTACCAAAAATATACAATCGATTATTTGTGCTGATTCTGGGGCGAACTCAAGATGGGCCGCGGACACTATAATTTTTGCAACTTGCAGATATGAGTTGGACGGAATTTTTTTTCTCCAGAGAGTAAGAAAAAAGGCAGAAAAAGGGAGAAAAAGGCAGAGTCGTGGGCAGGAAAAATTGGTTTTTAAAAATTCATTCTGTCTGTTTCTGGAACTGTAATTGGTTGCTATAGGAATACGAATAGGAAGTACGGTCACAAATTACGCGAAGGATGAATTATGCTTGGATTACGAATTGTCACGGACGTGACTTTGGATGGTTGTGAGGTGATGAAGTTTGTGATTTGGATCCGAAAATTCAAATACGCAAGGGGACCTTCACCCCTGAATTGAACTGACCAAAGGGTTGGTTTTAAAAATGGAAATTTAGGAATTGAAATCGGTTGAAACCGATCCTTTTTGTTAAAAATTGACCTAGTCACGCTCATTGTCAGTTGACTGAAAGGAATAGTGAGGCAGGTAAAAAGGCTTACGATTCAGGATGATAACTTTGGCAAACAAAAATTAAGCATCAGTTCACAACCTCTTTCATGTTCACAAAACCTGGAACAAGAACGTGAAGGCTGCCGCATTTTGACGCCGTCTGTCCCATATAAGAAAATGCAGCACATTTTTTTTAATTATGTCGTACAAACGATGATCGCATCCTCATATACGCTGCATGCAGATTTCACAAATCGTGTACGTAGGAGTATACGTGGTGGTGATCCGGTTATTGGCCGATTTTTTGGACAGGAAAAGAGCCAAAATAGGACGAATAGCCGAAGGCTTTCATGTGGAGTATTCCAGGCGAAAACCTCGGATTGGCTTTGCAGGGAAGCACCTGTGTTGCACATGGCGGAACTTTGTGTTGACCGAGAGGAATCAATGTAAACAATGATGGCGCACACAGAAAGAAACTAATTTAAAGGAGCGTTCGGAAATTAAATTTTCGGGAGACTGACGTGAATTATTTTAATTTCAATAATTATACAGCTCAGTAGCGGACACATCGTTAAGTTGTTTGGTCTTTTTAGGTCAGCAAGACGACTACAGTGTGAGGTAGAGCAGGAGGCGTGTGGCACAATTCCAACGGATGGTTTATTCCGTAAGGCACGGGATGAAAGTATGAAACTCTTGGCGTCTGGTCGTTTTGTGCAGCAACGTGTAGGCCACGACGGTAGTTCTTTTATATGTGGGAGAACCACAGTGGGGACCTCTTCCCGCATATAGGACGCAGTACGAGGCCAAGCTCTATGTAGCGTGTGTGGTTAGAGCTGCGGGCTCGGTCTTATGGCTTTATGTCCGGATGCACTTTGCCAACACGTGATTGCCGTGGTCTAAGGGGACAATCTATGAAAATGGACTGAAGAATTAGGTTAGAAGAACAGATTGGAGTAGAGTGTTCGATGCATGCGTGGGTAGGTGGTGTGGCAACCAACCTCCCTTCAAAACCAGAGGCACTCCTGATCACCGCAATTCCGGAATTTCTGCTGAATGTTTGAACATTACTTTTCCCAGGTGTTGTGCAGTTAAAGGGTAAAAAGGACTCTTTGCTGTAAGCTACAGAAGGCAGTGGAGGGAACGCCAAATTTTTCTCGGTGTCACTGACTAACTGGTTGCTGGACGTGCTTTGCTCAAACTTCAAAGGTGGCACCTATTCGCTCGTCCGCTCGAGAGGGCGCAACCGATCGATGGGTCCATCACGGAGACATCGAAGGATGTGAAGGGCACGTGGGGTTCGGTTGAACAAAGATGGACTTTGGGCAGTTCGTGAACTGTGCGTAGTTTGTGGACTTGGATGTTTGGTGCAGAATGGACTGCAGGTGTTGTTTAGTATTGTGCAACGTCACAGGAAGGACTGTGTAATAGCTGCGATACTGACCATACGTGATGGGCGAAAGTGACTGGAAGATGGGTTACACCACAAGGCGGCCAAGAGAAGGCCGCCGCCGTGTTAAACCCAGTGGTGAAGTCTGAGGACGCTCAAGTCTGAGTGAATGTGCAGAGTATGGTGTGGACGCTCAAATTAGAGTGTGGTGTTGTGGGAACGACGTTCTTTGGTGGAGTGGACCTGCAGCAGAGAATTGCGACAGAGATGAAGTTCCAGAAATGTAAGGCTACGTCGGCCATCCTAGGAGACATGGGCGATGGAGAGCCTGCATGTACCCAGGAGGGACCCTGATGTGGGAAAACCTGGACAAACAAATTTCGGTCTGCACGTTGGTTCATGTACCGTTGCTAGGCAACTTTGTAAAATAGCGTCATGATGGAAGAAGGAGAAACGTTCATCAGGAATGTAGAAGGGCTCTCCTGGAGAGGACCTTTTGGTTGATAGATGCACGTGGAAGGAGCATCTTGTCCTCGGCCAACAAAGACATCCTCAGCGAAGCGTCTTGGCAGGCAAGGAACTTCAATGACGACAGGTGTCGGAAGACGGAGGGAATCTCCGGAAATGTGTCGGAAACCGGATGGATGGTGTTTCTTTCATGGTGCAAGGGACTTGTATTGTTGTTGTTATGTTCGGGTTACAAAGAGCAATGTTACTATTTTTCTGCAGATGGCAGAGCTGGTGTTACGTTGAGTAGTTATGTTGATTGTAAAGTTTTTGTTAATATTTTTACAATCTTGTTAGTAAAGGAGATTTGCAAAGATTGTGTTAGGTCACTCGTCAAACTCTGTAGTTTAGGATGTTTTACGAATAAATGTACCGATTCTGATGTTTTTTAAGACTTACAGAATGGTAAAGGGTCTCAGTACTTAAGGTAGGTCTTCCTTTGCCTAAGGAAAAAAACTTTGGGGATGGGAGATGTAACGGCTTACATGTACGGCAATGTTATACTCAAGGAGCCAAAACTCCGTGGTGTACCTTGCTGTAAACATAGCTGTTGCACGCCGCTAACTACCTTGCACACACGTGCCAAGCGCCAACAGCCGGATGACGTGCTAGTACCATTGTTGAACCAGTTGGAACCGAGTTTTGCCAGTAATACCGTCACGTAACATAAAGTCTTATGCAAGACTCGAACTGAACGGTTGCACCACCGGGACTACGGGGGTCAGACAAGCTGAAAACCTTGGCTGATGCGTAATATGTGGAACTCTGTGCATAGTCCCCTAGCTACGCAGTACGGAGTGAATTGGAATTGAGTTCTTGTACTTGAAACTTCTAGTCCATTCCCTGAGCACTTACCACTTTAAGCAGACTACACAGTCGGAACAGAAATTGTGCACTGAAACAACATATGTTTTGCGACAAGTTTGTTTTGGGGGAAGGGAAAACAGAAAAAAACGTATAAAGTAATTAATAAATGGGATGTGGACTGCTACAGGCTATGTACTCAAGGAGCTCCGCAAACTATTTGTTAATTACACGACTGAAAACCAATTTCATCCGTATTTGTTTAGCAGTAACCAAGCTAACTAAGTTCCTTCCTGTAAAATATTAATAAAGTTAATCAAAATGTTTTGTTCGTTCCTCCAAAGCTGTAAGAAGTAGACCTATAAATAAATCGACAACCGACGTCACATCGAAAACAACCAAAGGTAACAAAACCAAAGTTAATGTAACATACTTAGTTAATCTTATCATTCGTTGATAAACGATTAATTAGCCCCCTTTTAACAGGCTGAAGTACGCTATTCGGATTTTAAGTGGCGGTAATTACTTATCTCAGTGGTAAAGAAAAACAAATTCTTGGTGCTCCCAGGTATAACGTAAAATCAATATGGCTATGGAGTGGAAGATTAAAGAAGTTAGGAAAGGTGGAAGATGAAAACACGTTGCTTGGCTTTAAACCCAATTTAAAAACGAGTATGATAATAGTGTAGCGTGCGTTAAGGTAAGCGCACGAACAACAATGCATCCACGCAAACAACAATGCACCCAAGCGAATGACAATGCATCCACCCGAACAACAATGCACCCAAGCGAATGACAATGCATCCACGCGAACGACAATGAACCCAAGCGAATGACAATGCATCCACCCGAACAACAATGCACCCAAGCGAATGACAATGCATCCACCCGAACAACAATGCACCCAAGCGAATGACAATGCATCCACGCGAACGACAATGAACCCAGGCGAACGACAGTGAACCCAAGCGAATGACATTGCACCCACGTGAACAACAATGCACCCAAGCGAATGTCATGGCATCCACGCGAACGACAATGCACCCAAGCGAATGACAATGCATCCACGCGAACGACAATGCACCCAAGCGAATGACATTGCATCCACGCGAACGACAATGCACCCAAGCGAATGACATTGCATCCACGCGAACGACAATGTACCCACGCGAACGACAATGCACCCACGCGAACGACAATGCACCCAAGCGAATGACAATGCATCTACGCGAACGACAATACACCCACGCGAACAACAATGCACCCAAGCGAATATCATAGCATCCACGCGAACGACAATGCAACCAAGCGAATGACAATGCATACACGCGAATGACAATGCACCCAAGCGAATGACATTGCATCCACGCGAACACAATACACCCAAGCGAATGACAATGCACCCACGTTAGCAACAATGCTCACATGCGAACAACAATGTGGTTGTCGTTCGCGACGCCGTGCAGCCAAACGTGGAATGACTGGCCGTAACTATTTTCCGGCATATTCCATGTTAAAAATACGTTTATAAGTTTTAAACTAATAAATACGTGCGAAATTATCACTTCTGCTGCGATTAATCCAATCAAGCAGCAACTACGTGTGCAACAACGTTGAACGAGTTTGAAGTGCGGAAGGACACGGCTCCTTCTAGACAAGGTCGACTGGGGTAGAAATTGCGTGTCTCCCACCGTGGCTCAACGCAGGTCGCCGTCCACGCCAGAAAGTTGACGCCTTTTAGCCTTGCTTTGGTAAAATAAGATTCTGTTGGTGTTGGATCAACTGGCTTGGAGCCGGGAAACGAAACCCACTGCATCCTCTCTCCCAGACGATCTTGTTGCAAGGGATGGAATATGAAGCGATATCTACAAGATGGACACTCCCATGTCTTACAAACGTGTATGCATTCGTGGTCTCTGGTATTATCATTCTGGATACACGCATTGAGCTAAGGTTTTTTTTTTAAGGTTTTTATTTGTATATTTAATAAAGCTTTACAAGGAAATGAGTGGTCTGAAAGCCATTTCACAGCCTTTGAATCAAAGGGTACAATGATATTACTGATAATCGTAATAAATTTTGTCAATTATTTACAGCATGAAATTAAACTATGACCGTCATCAGTTCCACTGTCGACGTAATGGATCGGACTCCGCTTTCTTTGCTGTTTGGCTGTCAATCGGATCGGATCGGATCGGATTTGCCTTGTAATTTCTAAACAATAAGAGACAGCTGCTTGGGGTTTGGGCCATTGGAAAGGTGGTGAAAACACCGTGAAAATGGTGTATTCAAACGTCCAAATCGGTCGACGAAAAGTGAAAATATCTTGAATTTGGTTTATTATCGCCTAACGCCGCCTGTTTATCATCAACAATCAATCTTTTAACATTCGGATGCGTGAAAAATTAGAAACGGCTTTGCGTCTCGTTGTTGTTTTGGTTTTGGCTCTTGCTATTGGTCCATTTTCTCACCCTCATGGTTCCTCAACCCCATGTCCGATTCCGGATTTTTCTTTGGATAAACCTTGTCCGGACTCTCGTGCTGCTGCATGCAAAGTTTGGTTTGGATAGTCCGTGTGGTTTTCGCGTGATGCGCGGTCTAAGATTACATTGGAGTGTCTTCATAGCGGAGCTATACGCTCCAATTATCAAGCATGTTCAGTGTGACGTCAGCGTGTCATTACAGATACAATGATTCAGTAATTGTGAAAATTGTATCGTAAATTTATAGAATATTGTATTGTTAAACGGGCAAGCAAGCAACTGAGTGCGGCACGAATTCTTCGATGCGAATAGGTAATGATGGTGGTGATGGGGCGATTAAATTTATTGGCGGTAAAGAAATCCGGATAAGCAATTTAAGCATTTATTTTCTTCAGCGCCGTTTCCTGGGAGAATAATGCTAACAACGGTATTTAACCCTCAGTAGCGTCAAGAATTTATAGAGTTGGGGAAGAGAATTTGACTGAGATCCCCTACTGAAGCGTCTTAGCTTCATTTCTATTAGTTCCATCTGAGTTTATAGAGGGCGCCATGAGTTTTATGTGGGAATTTCTACTCAGTTTTCAGCCTAAAATTAAACCAAACTAAGCGAAACTATAGCTTGTATTTAATTATTATTTAGTTTAGCTTAATTGTAATTAAGTTTACTTTAGATTTAGGCTGAAAAATGAGCAAATATTACCAGATGGAACATAAGTAGGGTACATAAGTAGGTAGTGACACTTTTCTGAAAACATATTGTAAAATATTACCTACTTTAATCAACGGCACCAGATGGCAGCACATGCCAGGTTCTCGCAGGAGACAACTTGAAATAAAAAAATGGCGGCATTGTAATGATGGCAATAGCCACAATACCTTCGGAAATTGGCGAAATACACGTGCGTGGGCAACATCCTAAGTCGAAGAACTTATTCTCTGTTCGATTCAAACCGTATCGAGCTCGTGATAAGAAACGTTAACCACGGAAGAAACTTTAGCTTAAAGCGGGGGCTATCACCGACTGAAAGTAGGGAGTAACTGGCAACATCGAGTGCTATCTAACACCATCTAGCACTTGATTGCACCAAGCGGAGGAATGCACAACGGCATTTCTTTTAACGAAACTAACAACCCCGACCGCCTTATTTGTTGAGTGAAAATTTGATACGTCCTCGTGCACCTGAGAGCAACAGTAAAGGTTGACGATATCGCTGCCGCTAGATGGTGCCATGGTATTTTCGTTCGTTTTTCAATCGGTGATAATGTCACTTTAAGCGGCCGCTCAGCAGAGAACACAAAACCACGCGTTACACTTAACGCCACTCGTAACTACAACCGGCTTAAAACTGAATGTTGGATTAAAAAAAAAGTAAAACTATCAGCCAGTTGTGATTCATCTTAAAATTATTTTAATGTCCTAATCTAATATAGATTATTTTAAGCGATTAATTTTGTATTCTTATCGTGATCAATTTGTTTTAGTGACGCTAAATAGTTTCGCTCCCCATGATGCTTTGCGCTTCCTGTTACTTGGCGACAGTGCCCTCTAGTGGTAAATCGTTGAAAGTAGGTACTAGTTTCAACCAAATGTTTACTGTTGTCAGAGAAAGGGTGACACTACCTGTATATATTCTACCTTGCTTGAATCTAAGGGATCGTGATCCAGTCTATGGGAGTTGTTTTGTCACAGTGGGTCTTATCCCTTAGGTATGTCAGTAGCAGTGTGTATTAAAATTGGTAGTCCATTAATTAAAAAATTGGTGGTCCATCCCTTTTACAGCATTTTCAGTTCCAAACCTACGACGCTAAACGTGGCCATTAACTTAAATTAAAAATTCAGCACCATAAACATGAATGGCCCAGACATACTTTCTTTTCCCGTACCTGCTGCCTATTTGGAACGGATTGCCTGAGTCTGTGGTTTCGGCCCAATCGGTGAACACTTTCAAAAATAAATTTGACTTGCATATACCCTAAATTGGTGATTTTTTTTCACCGTTTCACCGGAATTGGTAATTTTTTTCTTACCTAGGTTATTTTGTCATTATTTACTGAACGTATATTTATAAAACGTAAAATGTTTACCATAACCTAGCAGTAAAATGTATCATACGCCAGAACTGTACTTGTTATTTAACTCTCCTAAGGTTATTTATTTATTTTCATTCTTTTTGCTATGATCCTTTTGTTCCTGCATGTTCACATTGTTAATTTTGTTGGTTTTTATTTTTCCAAATTATTTATTTTTGTAAGGTTTTCTTGTTGAAAAAATTAACTATTATTTCTGTTAAGACATATGTCATGAAATGCCTTGACAGTTTAATAAAGTGTGTACAGACTCAAAAGGATAGTTGAGAAGATACTTCCGGAGAAGTCGTACAAATTGGATGAGGTGGCCTTTAGAACCTGTGTTTGTGCAAGACTATATACTTTCCAATTCACCTTGAAGAATTCCATCGTCGAACACAAGGGAGATATGATGAGGTATAGGGCGAGCTATGGTTTGTTTGGGATGGCTTGATGAAATGGGTGGTTGGTAGAGATGGCGTTTTCCTGTGACTGATGAATGAGCAAATCCGAAAAGGCATTTTTTTCCCATCATTTTCCTTTTCAATGGTAAAGGTCAGGGATGCGTTGTATTTATTCATCATGGTTAAAAATAGTCTCGGGGATTCTGATGTCTGCAACCAAGCGATCAAGCTTCGTCCTCGAAGTAAAACTGACTGCAGGAACTGTTGGTTGGTTGATCGATCCTATTGATACAGAACCATGTATAACACAGTTTGTTTACGTATTTATAGCATTGTTCTTTCTCCAACTCGCGTGGATCTTAATCTTCCCTCCCCCTAAACATTATGAATGCAGTTGTTATAAGGGCGGCCATTGACAATTTTTTTTTCATAAAACTGGGTCATAAAACTTGGCTTTAAACCCAATTTAAAAACGAACATCTTAAACGTCTAGTGTGTGTCGTTTAAGGTTAGGGTTAAGAACAACAATGCACCCATGCTAACAAAAATGTACCCACGTGAACGACATTGCATCCACGTCAACAACAGTGCACCAACGCGAACAACAATGCACCACGCCAACAACAATGCACCACGCGAACAACAATGCACCAACGCGAACAACAATGCACCACTCGAACAACAATGCACCACGCGAACAACAATGCACCCACGCAAACGACAATGCACCCACATGAACAACAATGAACCCACGCAAACGACAATGCACCATACGAACAACAATGCACCCACGTGACCAACAATGCAAGAAGTAACAACGTTAAAAGCACTTTAGTAATTATCGTAAAGAAACAAGCCATTAAATGCAAGTGAATTAAAAATTTGTTCACGACGTTTTGTCCCTCAGGTCAGGGGCGTTATCAAGTGACAGCACACTAATTTTAAAACACAGTTATGCACTGAAAAAGCAAGGTCGAAACACATGCATTTTAAAAAGGTCCATCACTTGCAATCTGAAGGATGTAAGATGAACATAATAAAATAATAAACCCGTACAATTCAAAAGAAATGTGCAGGCAGTCACTTACGAGCAGCACAGGCAGAAGTTGGGAGACGGAATAAGTAAAAATCCGCAGAGGAGAGTTTATATAATAGGTCCCCCACATTCTAATTGGTGGAAAGGTGGTGATGTTTACATCTTTGCATAATTTGATATAGTCCGGTAGGTGATTGGCTATGGGCATGAGGTGGTTGTGCACACATGCGAACAACAATGTTGTTGTCATTCTCGACGCCAAACGGCCAATTGTGGAACAACTGGCCGTAACTATTTCCTGACGTATCCCACGTTAAAAATACGTTGTATAAGTTTTACGTAATAAATAGGTATGAATACTGCTTAAATCATGCGTGCTATACGATTAGTCTAGGCAGCTACGCCTGGAACAGCGTTCAACGACCTTGAAGTGAGGAAGGACAAGCTGAGGCCGAGCCGGGTAGAAATTGCATGTCTCCCACCCTGGTACAACGCCAGTTGACGCGCTTGGCGGAAAGTTCACCCTTTTTTTAGCGTTGGTTTGGTGAAATAAGATTGAATCAACCGGTCAGGAGACGAAACCCACATCTGGTCTCCCAGATTACCTTGTGACAAGGGCTGGAATAGGGGAATGACACGACGTAGTACTATTGTATATAACTCTACGGTGGAGCCAGTAACTGGGTTAGCTGCAAGGTGCACTGGTGGGTGAAAAGAAGAGCGTCTTACTGAAGCCAATGCTATTAGACTGCATTTCTTAGGCCTAAAACTTGCAGTTTTTGTCGATTTGTTGGCAGTTGCTGACATTTTTAAGCAAGTGGAATCTTTATTTTCCAGTTACAACCTAAGCAGCGTAAGGGATTGGAGAAAACAACGGTTTTTTAAGCCTACGAAATCCACTCTCAAAGCACTGGCTTGACTAGAAGTGCCGTTGTTTAAACCCACCATTTCAATCGAGTGCCCCTTGCAGGTATCGGTCTTGTAGCCATATGACGTCACCTGACGCTGCTCTATATGAAGCGATTCGCTATAACGTGGACACTCAAATGTCATACAAACATGCATGCATTCGTGGTCTCTCGTTTTGTCATTTTGGATTGCACGCAATGACGTGAAGGTTTCTTTTTTTTTTTTAAAGGTTTTGAATCGTATCTTTGCTAACGCTTTACAACGACAATGATTGGCCGGAAAGCCATTTCAAAGCCTTTGAATCAAAGGGTATAATGATATTATTAATAATCGTAATGATTTTTTTGTCAATTATTTACAGCATGGAATTAATTTATTAAGCATGTTCAGTGTGACGTCGATGTGTATAATTACTGATACCATTATGAGTGAGTAATTACGAAAATTGTATTGTAAATATATGGATTTGAAAAGGGCAAGACATTGAGTGTGGGAGAAATTCGTCGATGCGAGTAGGTAATGATAATGGTGATGGGCAATTAAATTTAGTGGGGAAAAGAGATACGGAAGGGCAATTTAAACATTTATCGTCTTCAGTGCTGCTTCCTGGGAGAATAATGCTAACAACGATAATTAAGCCAACCCTTGGCTGCAAAAAAATTTGATGATGGAGTCTACTTCTAGAAATAATTCTAAGAATATAGGAAAAATAATCTTTTTTTTTTTAACGTCGTGTTATACAAGTACGTTCCAACTTACGGCAAATTAATTTAAAAATAACTAATAAGTTTGCATAGAATTAGTTTTTAACCATTTTCCACCGGTGTCATTTAGCCAAGTTGAATGCACTAATCATTAGCTGACGGATCGTGTGCAAAAGTAAAAAAAAAATGGTAAAAACATTTGAATACAGCAGTAAGGTTTCACGTGGACTAATTAGTACAGCAACACTGCAGTATCTGAAACCTTACAGGAAAGTTAATTTGTGTTTTCTTTGCTGTTTTGACTTCGGCTCAGTTAAACCTTACCTTAAACATCAAATGATTCGTTTTTGTTTCTAATGGTACATTAATTTAAAAATAACTAATCAGTTTGCTAGTTTTTTTAAAAATCATAATTAGCTTCTTTAACCAAATATTCGCTTAACTATTGGTACTAAAACGTAATTAATCGTTATTTAAGGGGAACACTCTTTGGAAAATACTTTTAAAGCAATTCTAGCAGCTATACTACGTAATAACAGTCATCCCTTGAACCAGATAACGATGCAGAAGTAACCTGTTTTTAAAAAATCTTACCATTCCTGAACTATTAGACTCTATAGGGCAGTGACACGACGTAGTATTATTGTATATAACTCTTAATGGGTTAGCTGCAAGGGGCACCGCAGAGAGAAACAGAAGGGCGTCATACTGAAGCCGTTGCTGTGAAGAGTGATTTCTTAGACCTAAAGCGCGCGATTTTTGTTGTTGGAGAAAACAACGTTATTTTAAGCCTAAGAAATTCGCTCTTCCGTTGTTTTTCCTTCCATTTTTATGTAGTGCACCTTGTAGTTATGCCCTCCAAAACCCATACTGGTGCCAATCTGATGCCAATATGGCGGCAAATGTCACTGCTCTGTAGGGCAGTGACACAACGTTGTATTATTGTGTATAACTCTATGCTTGAGCCAGTAACTGGGATAGCTGCAAGGGTCACTGGAGGGAGAAAGGAAGGGCGTCTTACTGAAGACAATGCTGTTAAGAGTGGATTTCTTAGGCCTATAATGCGCGATTTTTGTCGATTTGTTGGCAGTTACTGACATTTTTAAGCAAGTGGAATCTTTATTTTCCAATTACAACCTCGCAGCAGAAGGGATTGGAGAAAACAACGTTTTTTTAAGCCTATGAAATCCGCTATGAAAGCACTGCCTTGACTAGAAGTGCCGTCGTTTAACCCTCCATTTCAATCTAGTGCCCCTTGCAGGTATCTCTGTTGTAGCCAATATGACGTCACATGACGCTGCTCTGTAAACATTTTGCTATGCTGCAATTAACCACAAGGATATACAGTTTGTGATTATTTCATTTATGATTTAATATGGCTTTTATTTTAACGTATCTTTCTGGTCAAAGTTGGGGATTAAGCCATTAACTCCAGGCGTTCGCTATGTTTCAGTTGAAAGTTAGGCAACCAAGCGTTTAAAGGTGCCTAATCACCGAATCACATGTTGCAGCATCTAGCGCCGTCTACCTTTATATAGTTCTATGTAGCACAAGTGAAGGAATGCCCAAAGAAATTTCTTTTTACACAACAAACAAGCCCCGTGTGCCTCCTTAATTATTGAGTGTAAAGTTGGTGCGTCCACGTGCACCAGGGAGAAAGCGGTCAAGGTTAACGATATCACTGTCACTAGATGGCGCCTATATCGCGGTTCAAAATCTGCGTTTCAAAACGATCGATAGTTGGGAAAAAAGCGCCCGTGACGTTGTTAGACTTAACTTTACCCCTTGATCCCTGGTGCACGTGGACGCACCAACTTTACACTTTAATTAAGGAGAAACGTGGCTTATTTGTTGTTCATAAAAAGAAATTTATTTGTGCGTTCCTCCGCTTTTTGAAAGTAAGGACTATACAGAACTAGATAGCGGTAAATGGCTAAAGATGCTGCAGCTTATTATGTGGTGGCAATCCCCCTTTAACGGTTAAGTTAGGTTAGATCAGTTGTTTTAGGTTGGGTTAGTTAGGTTAGATCAGGAAAACGAGTTTCAGTTTACGTTTGGACAGAAACATGAAAAAAAAAAACCCAATTAATTCAGCGACGTTTTCGCTTGACAAACTGGAACCTGTGAAAGTCTGTTAACATGGGAGATTTGCTGCATCATCCAAAACCACCAAGCGTCAGCTACTGAAACTCCAAATTTCTAAAGACAGTTTGGTATCGCCAGCAAACGACGAAAACTTTAATGCTGTGTTTTGGCGGTACCAAACTGTCTCTAGCAATCGAGAGTTTCAGAGGCGAATTTAGTGATTTTTGGAATGCCCTGTAAGTCTGTGGCTAAGCGTTTGTGTAGAAATCGGTGCGCTTGCTGGGCAACTCAGAAAACCTGAATGTTCAGTGATATATTACATGCGATATAAAATTCCAAACTCAAACGGAAGAAAAAAACTATGAGCCAAACAGATATCTAGACACACGCTAGTGTGTCGCCGCCAAGTAACAGTAGATCATCCCATTGTAGACATCAGATTGTTAAAAATTGATTTGTTAATGATAAAAAGGCGGCTCACTAGCAGACATGTGTGACGATAAATCCCAATGCGACAGAAATGTTTCAAGTTGTGGAAAATGTAAGGGGAAGGGTCAGAGAGTAAGAAAAACTTAAATTTAAAGGATGAATGTCAACCAATCATAGAGAAAAAGATGCGTCAATAACGTTGTTTTTATGTTACTGTCTAGCTATAGCTAGCTGGCTGGCTAGCTAATAAAATTTTTCCCATGTTAAATCCCATAGACTTTTTGCGCATGGCTAGCGCAAAATTGAGATGGCCTACGTACCTGAACTTTTGCACACGGATGCATGGTGGTCTGAGGATTGTCCTTTTGTTGGTTAGGGGGTTGTAGGGGTCAGGACAAGTGCGTGGGAGGGTTTTGAAATTCGCCACCAGCGAATTTAAATTTCGTTTGTTTTCCAAGTTGCAACCAAAGATTTCAAGCAACAATGGCTTGAACAATCAACACTGGTGCTTATATTTATTGTAAAAGATGGACAAACAAAGAACTGAACTGTAACGAAGGACAAAATAAGGAAACATTAACGTTGCCGTGCATTGCGTAAGAATAAAGGGGTGCACGTTACATGATGGTTACGCAACAATACGAACATCGACGAGCTAACGGGGTTTTTGTTAATAACCAAAAATAAAATGCTTCGCCGTCTGCTGTTTTAGTAACAGCGACCTTCGGGGGTTTCTGCACGACTAAATGTCAACGAAATCGGGAAATATTAAGGGGAAGGTGCAGAGAAACAAAACAACTGAAGGGGATGCGCTGATTGAGTGAGCGAAGCGGACCGCTGCCCAGGTAGCGGTTAAAAATCTGCGTTTTAAAACAGTCGTTCTTTATATAAAAAAAAAAGCACCCGTTGTTACGTTAGGCTTAACTTTACCGCTTGCTTTCTGGTGCAGGTATACACGCACAAACTTTAGGCCTACTTTCAATAATTAAGGACCCACGTGGCTTGTATGTTTTTTACTAGAGCAGCACCCCGTGTATGCCCGTTTTTTGATAGCATTGTTGTGATTTTCCGTTTACATGAAAATACGGCAGTTTCCCGTTAACAGTCTTCCACGCTTTCATTAGATTTAGTGAATCCAGGGTTAAGAGACACGGAATGGCCTAGATACCGTTTGCAATTGTGTCTGAAAATAACATGACGTCATCAGTACTGTGCCACTTTGTTGAAAAGAGAGTTCCGTATCATCACTTATACAGACAATTCCGTTTGGCAGGCACACAAACAAACGAAAGATTAAGATTATCGAGATTCGACTGCGACTCCAATAGAATTAGGAGTGGGAATCTCGGCAATCTGGTGGAACACAAACAAACAAACAAACAAATATTACAATTTCAGTTGCATATATTAGTGTGTATCATAAAGAAATTTATTAGTGTATTCCTTCGCTTGTTGAAAGTAAAGGCTAGACAGAACTAGATAGCGGTAAATGACTATAGATGCCGCAGCTTGACATTTGGTAGCAAGCCCCCCTTTACTCACTTATTGAAAATTTGATACACTCTCGTGTACCTGGCAGCAAGCTGTACAGGT
>JAHWFP010022979.1:0-13140 GCA_023313725.1 Lithobius niger
GTAATAAAAAAGGGAAACTTTAATAATGAAAAAGCTGCTGAAATAATAAAATGAAGCGTACAGTCATTAAAACGGCATCGACCTTATTAAACTTTGATTAAAATCGTTCATTACGAACAACTGAAAACTACCAAGTACGAGTACTTTTTGTTACTCAACTATAAACAAGGATAAAAGTATTTGAATGTATTTATTCGCTATCATACTTGCATGAATTATGAAACAAATTCATAACAAATGGATATTATGCACTTAATTTCAAATAACTGTTAAACCGGAGAAGGTTTCCAGGTCCACATTCCTCACCAACTAAAAAAAAAACGTGCATCCCTAGTAATTCAAAATATGGTCTAGCCAAAAAAGTGGTTAAATGCAGGCGAAAAATTGTAAGACTGGTCGTTAAAAAATCTCCTTAGCTTACTTTGCTTGCATTCCCTTCCCCCCCAACAACTCGTACTTGGTAAAAGACACTCAACTTAGGAACAAGTGATTTAAAATTACCCCATGTACGCTGCACCTTTCTGCCCCATTCCCAGCACGGAAAAAAAGGCTTAAATTAAGTGGATAAGCTTCCATTCCAGATTCGTGAATTTCCATGAATAAACTTTTTAAAAGAAATATCTGCCGGCAACCCCTAAATTTCATTCAGGCACAATTGAATCTAGCTTTACTCCAAGTTACGTATATTTGTCAAAACAATCACGCTAGCAAAGCAAAAGCAGATGTTGACAATTGCTCTTAAAAGTTAACTGAAAGTTGCACCTACTACCAGTAATATGAAAGATAGAGTTGGAATAACTGGAGATATTCAAAACGGTAGAGCAAATGTTGTATTGTTACTAACAAAGTAAAAAAAAATATAAGATAAAAATTATATTTTTATTTTTGATTTATTTAATTTTAATTTTAGTGACATGAACTCGATTGCTTTTCCCCAGTTGTCAGCGTATAGAGCACCCTACCGATATCCAATAGTTTTATGATCCAAACACAAACACATTCAGCAGTTAACAACTAAAAAAAAAAACACTTTTTATTACCGTAATTTTATTCATTTTTAAGTCTTAAAGTAATTATAATTTTAATATAACGGATTACTTCCATCATCACTGTGCTGGAATTCTGATTTTAATTTTTTCACTGCTGATCGTTGCTGACCTTCCCTGAAAATAACGATGCGGTGCGATCTATTTTTGTTTTTCACGAGATGCTAAAAAGAATGTATTGTTAGCGAATTCTATACAAAAATATGGGATGGGAAATTTGCCACAGTGGCTACTTACGATAATATTTAGTCGCCATTACCAATTTTTTATTCGCATTTGGCGAATTGGCGACCGTATTTCTTGAGCCCTGAACTGTAATAAAAAATTATAGACATCAGTATTGCAAGCCTAGAATCTTCTTACCTCTGTTTTTTCTTCTTTTATTTTAATGGTTTTTCTTAATGGCCAGAAAAAAAATTTTACTAGTCGTAAGCCGCCCACTGGAAAAAAAATAAGGCTGAAGCCGCATCCAACAAGCTGCTTCACGTTGCAAAGCTGGATGTTTCGCTCCGCATCGCACACTAAAGACCTGTGGTTGTCTAAAAAATGGAAGTCAATCACGAAAAGACGAATTTTGTGAGCTTGTTAACACTTTGGAGCCTGACATAATGTTTTGCACATGTCCGCCGATCCTGACTATTTTAGCACCTTACAAAAAAATAACAACTCTGTTAGTTTTTCACCAATTAACACAATTTCTTTTTGAAATAGTAGATGACAGTGCACACTTTTTGGAAACTTTGGGGCCGAAGCTTGTTTTGGGCTAGTCTTAAGTTGGGTATGGAACGTCACAACTGCTCATGCGCTATCTATTCTTAGGTTTTTATGACTTTTTGTTAGTCTTGTGTGAGCGCTCGCTCAGGCTTATTGCTTTTTTTTGGGCGCCCGCTCGTCGTTATTTTCGTAGTTTATTTTCGTCGCTGTTTCAATTTTTCAGCGTCAATCAACCGTCATGGATACGTCAGCCTCATTCAATTCCAATGATGGCAAAACAGTGAGTCGCGGCCGGCCAACGAAGCGAAATATGCCATCCACTGCGACGAACTTGGACAGTGCTGACCCGGCTAATTGGACCACGTCTGAACTTCGGAGTAAACTTGCAAAAATAGACATTGTCGTGCTGTTGGGTGTAAAACGAACTCTGCTAGTGCAATTTTACAGGGAAAATAGTAAGAATCGTGCAGCTAACACTGCAGTCAGGAAGACGTTCCAGTCAACGAACTCCATGTGATGGCCGACAACGAGTCGCCTGTCAACACCATGCCAAGTTGCCCTCCTTATATTGGGACTCAAACGCAGCAGTATTTCCTCCTTGTAACAGTGCGGCATCTGTTAACCCTAACAAAGATTCGGAAGCTGGAAATGACATCGTAACTCCCGAAGCCCTGGCCGGTGTGCGTCGGGATTACGCTGCATTAACCGAGAAACTGGACTTTTTACTTAGCAGAGACAATGATGGCCAAATTCGTCCTTTTTCTACGAGTGCATCACATGAAACGCCTCCGGGCTTGTTGACATCCTCGCGTGACCAGCGCTTCACCTTGACCTCAGCGCTAGGCAGGCATTTCCCTCCTTCTGCTACTTGCTTCCCCCACGACCGCGAATGTACTGCTGCAGCCAGCCACATGCTTCCCAGCAGGAGCGAGCCAGGCCACGTGCTATCGAGACCAAAGCACAACGAGTTTTGGTGCCGGCTTTGGTTCGGGCATTGCGCAGACGCATTCCCTCATGTGGATTCAGTGAACGCTCACACAAGTCAGGACATAATCGACGGTAAGAACATTTAATCTTGCTGCCCTCATTTCTCCGTCTCATCATGCTGCTACGCCAGACGCCTCTAGGTTTGTTTATACTGCGGATGGCCTCGTAATAAACCTAAAGGCAAACGATGATCGGCTGCAACGTCCGCTAACCATTGAGGAGTTTTCTCGTGCTTTTTCCATTTTCAAATCAGTCATGTGTGACGCGTTTCCCCAACGCCACAAGGAGCTCGATATTTATTTGCGCAGTATCCAGGACATGCATAGGAACTTTGGGGGAACAGCTTTCTCTCAATACCACTTGGCTTTTTCTGAGAAGGCTGCCATCATTCTGGAGCAACATGGTGTAGCAATCGATTGGAACATTCAGGATGGTGTACTGTTTAATCAAACATTTGCTGGTTTGCTGCGTCTTGCTTGTGCCTATGCAGTGCTATTTCTCATCCCACGCCCTCCTGTTCTCTGCTGCCTGCTCCACCTTCGGTGCCCTTTGGAAACAGTCAAAAGGTTCCTAGGCAGCCTAGACAGGGACCTTCAACTGCTGACTTCACAAACAATTCGGATGTGCTTGGGCACCCAAGGGTATTTTTTAGCGGAGTTGAAGTATGCAACAACTTTAATGCGGAGAGAGGGTGCAATCGCCGCGCTTGCCCCTACGCACATGTTTGCAGTTCTTGTAAAGAGCAGCACCGTGCCACGGTTTGCAAAGCCCCGGATGCCAATAGGCAGCATGATAAGGCTCCGGCCAAGCGTACTCCCACGACATCATGACTCCCTGGTTTTTCTTTGAACGCAACCACTCCTGTTGATGTTGACGAGCTTGAAATAGAACTTCCTTTTTTCCCAGACAGGGCAGTTGTGGAAGAACTTTTAGAAGGTCTACGCTCAAGCTTCCACACGGGTATCGAAGCTTTGCCACAAACCTCCCTTGAATGCCGCAACCTGTTGTCTGCTAGGCGCGAACCGGATGTTGTATCGCAGCTTCTCGAAAGTGAACTTTCTAAAGGCTATCTGATCGGGCCTTTCGACTCCCCCCCCCCCCTTCCCTACCGTCAGAATCAACCCCATCGGTCTGGCGACTGGGAAGTATTCGGGAAAAAAGCGGCTTATTGTTGACCTCTCATCTCCTCATAACGACCTCCTTAACTGTAGTTTAAATGAGCTCATTGATAAGTCCAAGTTTTCACTTTCGTACACACGCCTAGATGATGCGATTAAGAGTCATTTCCGGAATTGGTCCTGAAACTTCTCTTTGTAAAGTTGACCTCACCGATGCTTTTAAGCTCATTCCCATTCGTCCAGACCTTTGGCACCTTCATGGGGTACGGTGGGAAGGCAAATATTATTTTTTTGTGCGTTAGTTTTTGGTTCGCGCTCCAGCCCAAAAATATTCGACAATCTTGCGTTTTCTCTTTGCTGGGTTTTGGAGCACTGTTACAAGCTTGCGAACATTCTACATCTTCTTGATGATTTTTTAACCGTTGATGCTTCTGAGTGTGCTGGCTTGCGGACCATGTCACTGCTTACGCGGTTGTTTCGTAGGTTACGGATTCCTTTAGCTGCCCACAAGACAATCGATCCTGTTAAGGTTTTAGACTTCTTCGGGATTACACTGGACGCTTCCACGATGGAGGCTCGACTACCCACTGACAAGAAGCTACGTATCTACGAACTGTTGCGAACCTTTGGGTCTAAAACATCATGCACCAAACGCGAACTTCTCAGTCTCTTAGGTCATTTAAGTTTTGCTTCGTGTGTTATTCCAGCGGGACGCTCCTTTGTTGGCCATCTTTTAGCTCTGTCGTGTTCAGCAAAAGAACTGCATCACCGCATTAGGCTGAATGCTGACTGTCGCCGTGACTTTTATTGGTGGTCCCTGCTGCTTGACGAGTGGAATGGTGTTTCCCTGTTTCGTGAGTGCGCGACAACTCACGCTGCGGACTTAGAGATATTCACGGATGCATCCTCCACGATCGGCTTCGGAGGCTACTTTGCTGGGCGTTGGTTTGCAAGTTTCTGGCCGTCGGAGATTCTTGCTCTCAAAAACGGTTCAATGTCCATGGCCCTGCTGGAACTTTACCCTATTGTGGTCGCTGCGGTTTTGTGGGGCACGTTTTGGGAGAGGAAACATATTTTTTTTCGCTGCGGCAATAGTGCCGCGGTTAGTATTATCAATAAAGGCAGATTTCCAGTTGCGGCTATAATGCGACTTATGAGGCGTCTGATGTGGTGCGCTTTGAGAGGCAATTTTTGTATTTCAGTCACCCATATTCCCGGCAGCACTAATCTGATTGCAGACTCTCTCTCTCGTTTGCAGCTAGAAAAATTCAGTCAGTTGGTCCCTACTGCTCATCTTCTCCCGGAGCCGTGTCCAGACTTCAGTTCATTGATAATGCCTTGACAGCCACTGTTCATGGACTTTTCGAGGCAGCTATCAGTTCCGGTATGCGCCAGGCCTACGCAACTGGCTTCAATTTGTACAAATCCTTCTTGGTGCGGTTTGGAGTGGCTTGGGCCAACCTGCTGCCCCCGGCATCTGAACGTCTGCTCATTTACTTTGCAGCATTTTGTTTTTCTGTGCGGCATCTCAAACACGGCACTATCAAGCTCTACCTGTGTGGTATTCGTTTTGCCTTTTTGCAGCATGGCCTCCCCAGTCCACTGTGCAATACTGCGGGTTTAACCCACCCGGCACTGGCTACGGTACTTCGGGCTATCAAGCTCTGTTAGAAAACCACGCCTTCTGATCACCGCTGACATCCTACATAGTTTAGTGTTGACCCTACGACAAAGAGTGTTTTCCCCATTCATCGACGCTATGATGGAGGCAGCATGTACTACTGCTTTCTTCGCCTTCCTTCGTTGTGGCAAATTTACGGTTCGCTCGGCCTTCGATTTTAACATCAACCTCTCCATAGCATGTGTTGCCTTGGACCCCTGGGCGGTGTCTGCCTGTGTTAAGCTGCAGGCTTCCAAAACGAACCCTTGCCGACAGGGTATCAAGATCCGCTTGTTCTGCACCGGCCAATTAATTTGTCCTGTCCATTCCCTGGCTGCCTACATTCAACGCAGGGCTAGTGCTGCTACCCATGCAACAGAAACTTTCTTTCTCCAGGATGGTGGGAGGCCGTTGTCTAGAGCCTTCTTCATCGCCAAGTTGAAGATACTCTTGCAGCAGATAGACCTCAACCATACCCTTTACAATGGACACTCCTTTCGTATAGGGGCTGCCACCTCTGCCGCCAAGGCTCAAGTTGCGGACCACTTGATCAAGACCCTCGGTAGATGGGCATCTGACTGCTATGTGCGATACATTCATACCGAACCTAGCTCGCTACAGCTAGCCCAGCTACGCATGTGCGCTAGTTAATACCTAGACCTCCTAGCCTCGTTTTTGTTAGTTTGTTTGGATGTGTTGTTATCTTGGTGTATGTATATGTGCTGGTTTTTTTTCTTTCTTTTCAGGTGACTGGCAGAAAATAATAAAGAAAAAAATACCTGACAATAGTGCTAATAATTTTTAACTCTTTTGCCCTCCGGGCTTGTGGTTACTGGTCGTGTTTTTGTTGACTGTGCTGTATGTCTGCTTATATATTTTTGTTTCTAGGCCTTTCTGCTGAGGGTTGGTTGCCTTGTGGCATTATTTGTATTAGATTTTATCAATTTTTGAAAGGATGATCTGCCTTCATTCTCACTCCTCTCACCGGGTCTCTTTGGGTCTGCCCAGAGCGGCATCTTTCTTCGGGGGCGGTGCTCCACGAGTCCGCCCCATTTTTTGCCACATTTCATGTTTTTTGGTTGATAATAAACAGTTTTACCATATACCTGTGTTCGTGTCGTTTCATACCCTTGCTTAGACTAGGTGATAATTAAAAAAAAAATTATTGCTTTTTGTAAAAAATTAGGGGACAAAACGAAATATTTTGTATTGACAAAAGTACGACGAAAGCATACTAGTAAGAAACAAAGCTGCTCAAGTCTGAAATAAACACTCCAAGTTAGCCATAATAATATTTGTTCACTGTAATCACTTTCTGGCGCAGAATTCGAGCATCTCTGTGGCGTGTTACTTTCAATAAAATTGCCAGTTTCAATTTTATTTTCGTCTGACAATGCCATGTTGGCTTTCACTTCAAAAAAGACGCTCTAGATAGAACCCTAAAAACAGAAAAAAAATCTACTGCATGGTTCTGCCATCTAGCGATTGAAAAGTAAACTAATATGACCAACAAAGACTCCCGATAAGCCACAGCCGACGTGCTGCCCTCCACAGTTTTGTATAGTAAATCAAAAGTGTGCGACTTACCAGTACGTCCTTAGGCACTCAGTAACAATTAAAACGTACCAGTACGTCTTTAGGATACAAAGTGTTAATTGTTTGTAAAACCAACCACGTTCCAAACAGAAGTTAGTTTCAAAAATCCACCATCATATTTTGAAAGTTTGGAAAAAGTGAAGTACAGAAAAATGACCCAAGTTCAAAAAATCGATAAGAATCAATATTCGCAAATTTTCGATAGGCCGACAACTAAAAATTAAAAATTCTTTCGTCCTCCTGTGTTCATCAGGTTGCTTCAACATGTGTTTTCTTCTGTTTACATCACTGTTGTTACTTGCTGTGTTGAGGGCCCACTGCATGCATCAGGCCTTAAGTCACAGTTGCGGCCACATATGACAAGCGATGCCATGCAATGTAGCATTGGTCTTGTAGCGTACTCGCAGTAACGCATTGATAGGCAACTTCGTTATCAATCTCTATGGAATGATTTCCATAATCCAAATGTAGACACAACGTGCTGCTGTTTTGTGGAGTCGGTGGTGGTGCCGTAGAATAAGGTGAGATCTTATGATAGCTTGTGATTGTTCTGACAATGTCTAGCGCGAGGGCTGACAAAACGAACAATCAACAAAAATGTTAGCATAAACTTGTCTTCGCAGTTTGAGAAGTGTAATAAATTTGTTACTTGTGACTTGTGAGTACAGTACTGTTAAGCAGAACCCGGACAATAGCGCACAACTTACGGAAAGTTTTTCATACCTAGAGACCGTACTAGCTATGAAAGTACGGCTTCGACTTGGTTTTGACTAACTCTAAACATATTTTATAACGTTGATCCCTTGCCACCTTTAGGCAAGAGTGATCATATTACTATTTCTTTATTTCTTAACATAAACCATCATGACTCCATTCTTAAATCTGCAAGACCAAACTATTCTAAAGCGGACTATAGCTCAAGTTCATTGTATCTACTGGAACTTTGAATTCGTGGAAATTAGTGCTGAGGATGCATTGTTTATTTTGGACGACTTCCTTTCTGATGTTAGGGAATTCCTCATTCCTGTGGTGGCTCTCGGCAGGAAGGTTAAATCTTGTCCACCTTGGCTTACCCAAAAAAGTCAAAGCTCTCGTCAATAAAAAGAAACGGGCTTGGGATCAGTACCGGGCAGATCCGACTGCTAACAACCATTCCATTTACGTTGAAGCTAGATCCCATGCATACTAGGACTGTGCGAAAATCGAAATTTTCGATTCGATTTTATTACGTGGTCAAAATCAAATCGAATCCGCCCAATCAAAATCGCTCAATCAATCAGCACGTCTCCGTTGCCACTATAAAACCTTCTTCCCCCTTGCCTTCTTGCCTGCAGTGACAGCATGGTGACACCGAATTTCTATAGTGGGGACTGTGAACACTCCTTATTTCCAGTTTGGCATCCTGCAGGCCGTCTCATGTGTATGTCCATGCTTCATCAAAATTAAGTTTATTCAATTACAATTTTGTGCATACTGACGAACGTTTACATTTTGTACGCTTAGATTTCAAAGTAAAGGATATTTACTGTTCCAATATCCTTGCAAATTTTCGACAGTCAGGTTTTTCTGGAGTTGGAGGGGCTCAGAATGACTGTCTTTATCAGGCTACCACATCACCGCTTACTTCGTCGTGATTCTGCTATTTTTCATTGGAAGCAGCAGACGAACGATCACGGCGAAGTAAGCGGTGATGTGGTAGCCTGATGAAGACAGTCGTTCTGAGCCCCTCCAACTCCAGAAAAACCTGACTGTCAAAAATTTGCAAGAATATTGGAACGGTAAATATCTTTTACTTTGAAATCTAAGCGTACAAAACGTAAACATGGACTCGAATTTCCAAAGTAAGCTATGTGACAATTTTAATACTGGCTAACAAACGCTGGTTCTCATTTGCTTCGCTAACTCAATCGGCGCATCTCCATTACCCCTGTATACCCTTCTTGCATGCAGTGATAGCGTGGTGATACTGAATTTCTATAACGGACACTGTGAACGACTGCTTATCTTTAGTTTGGCATCCTTCTTCCCCCTTGCCTCCTGGTTATTCAGGGCCCCTGTAACTCCGGAATGGCATCGCCTTGAGGTGCAGAACTGCACCACGGTAGCTGTCCATAGATACCATCTGCACCATCATACACCAAATATTAACGGAGGAGACACAGGAACAAAATTCACAAAAGTTCAGCTCAGTAAGGTTTTAATACTGGCGTTTGCTGATTTGCATTGTTGCGTAATAACAATGTTTAAAACAATGTAACACAATTAAACTGGTCATTCAGGGACCCATAACTGTGGAATGGCACGATCAATCGAAATTCCCCCTTAAGGTGCAAAACTGCACCGTGGTAGCTATCCGTAGACGACATCTGCACCATCACACCAAATATTACGGAGGTGATGCAGGAACAAAATGCGCAATATTTCGGCACAGTAGGCTGTTAATATATATGATGCAGGCGTTTTCCAAGTTTTGTAGAACTAACAAACGCTGCCTTTGCCATTACAAGTTACCTTCTCATGCTGTTTCATTCCTGCTATTCCTTCACATTACATGTTTAAAAAAAATTATGAAACAGTGTTGGAGAAAATCGGAAAAAATGCACACACAGTATAACTTGTCCTACAAGAACATTGTTAAGAACATATTTTAAAAATGTTCTTGTTTGTTATGGTGACCCCTAAAGTAATGAGGCCCTAGCCCTCTGTTGTTAATGCTGCTCTGGAAGGAAGGTAAAAGGTCAAGTTGGCACGCATGTCCTGTCCTGTGATTGTTGCGTTGTTTTGGTGCAGAATTGTTTAGTAAAAAATACCTTGGCTTAAGCCCAGTACGGAGGAAAAGTTGCCCTCTGCCCCTTGCGCCAGCACAATCATGGCAGCAAAGACACTAGGAATTGCACATAGGATTCTTTTGTATTGTTCTGTGAAACGTGTGGAGCATGGACTTTTAAACGTGTTCATATTAGGGCATTGTAGCAAATTGCAAACCTCCCTTCTGTGAGTATATTATGATTAAAAAGGTAAATTCTGCCGAATACTTGGGAATGACTACCCAGGTAGCATTGATCAGTTGGCCAATGGTTGGGTCCAACGTCACAGCGCCAAAATTTAAACATGGGTCCAATGTTGGCATCCAACTGTTGGCCCATCATTATTTTGTCACATTGGCCAATGGCCGAGCCAACGTATTGGCCAGGTTGTTGGCAATATTTGTGTGCCTGTGTTGTGCCAATGTCACAGCGCCAACTTTTTTAATGTTAGTGTAAGGGTGGCATCCAATGGTTGGCCGAACATTATTTTGTCACATTTGCCAATTCCGAGTCAACGTATTGGCCCTATGTTGGCAATATTTGTGTGCCTATGTTGTGCCAATGTCACAGCACCAACTTTTTAAACGTTGGTCAATTGGCAGCATCCAACGGTTGGCCCAACAGTACTTTGTCACATTGGCCAATGTTTGAGCCAATGTACAGGCGCATTGTTCGGCCAGTGTTTATCAACCAACCTTGCTGACAGTAATTAGCCAACATTGGGTTGCCAAGTCTAAAGTGGTTGGTATGACTCCATAATGCCACATTGGGGCACCATTGTCAACCAACACCTAAATAAAAAAAAAAATAAAAATAAAACGTGATGCGTACAGGCAGGATTGAACCCGGTACATACCGAACTGGAGCTGTAGATGTTACCACTACACCACATGAGTTGCTTGTAAACCTCGGCTTAGATAGCGTATAAAATGCAGGAATAGTTGAAGTTTTCATCGTAGAAATTTTATGAAGTTTCAAGTTTTGTAAAAATGTTAAAGTAAATAGTACAGTACACAGACATAAGATTTTATAATTAAACCAAAGGAAAATTACAATTTGAGGCATGTCCATATGTACTGCTTAACGTTATGAACAATCAAAGCTATTCAAAGTAACATTTGTTTGTTTGTTTATTCTAGTACAAAAGACCTTTACCGTCACACACTCGAGTCTGTTTTAAAGACCTAACTTACGCTACTCTAACCGAAAGTAACGTTACTTATGGTTAAACCGTTAAACAATATTTGTTTAAACCGAAAGTAATGTTACCTATGGTAAACAGTCCTATTTTACGTTGAAGAATTATTTGCGTTAAAAGAAAATACATTGGCCCAATGAAGGATGGTCAACAAACTTGTGCAGCATTGAAAGAAATACGTTGGCCCAACAAATGTTGGCCAATACATTGGTAGAGCAGGAAAAGAAATACATTGACCAAGCGATGGACAGTGAGCTTACTGGTAGGGATCGGCCGAGTCCGGATAGATCCGGATCCGGGACCAGATCATGCAGTATCCGGCTAGATCCGGATCTGGTAATTATTTTAAACCGGATCCTACACAAATACTGTAATCAACTTCCTTTTTTCTTTGCTTCTTTACAAAATCTTAGTAAAATAACTAGGTCTACGAGTATAAAAAATTGCAGACAAAATAATTATATTGTAAATTATTACACAAAAATATGAACAGGAGAATACGAAACGAAAGCCCAAAAATTCGAAATCTTTATCGGGGAGCATGAATCAAGCGCTGTTGACCAGTCAAGTTGTACTGAAAGTTGGCTAATTTTTCCACGCAAGAATCGTAATTAAAAAAAGATATTTCCACAAAGACAGCTTAAATTCATTAGATTTTTTTATGGTCTCCTATCAAACTTGCTTTGCCTAACCGCGAAAAAAAATAAACTGCTTAGATTAGGTGTAACCGTGTAACTGGCATATTTTCCCTGTCGCGCATGGCGAGTGAGTTAAGCCCTAACCAGACTGGCTGCTCGCGGCTGCACGGAGTCGCAGTATGGTGTAAAAAAAGACTTCAATGTTTGTCCTTAACGCAACACCAACCACACGATTACTGCAATTTTGACATTGTAGGCACGTAGTCGCGCATTGCTTCGCACGAAATTTTCTTCTGTCTGGAGAGGCCTTTGGGCCTAACGCACAAGTCTGCAACATTAAAATGTTCACCTTTGAACTTTTTAATTTCTGGAAAAAAATTAAATTATTTACTTGACTGGCATTGAAGTGCCATTGACTGGTTGAGTGCCATTGAAGTATCCAAAATTCATTTTGTTGGAGAAACTGGTAATCTGCTCCCTTAATTCGTTTTTAGACTTAGTAAACATTGCCTTTGTCACATCAGCAGTAGCAAGACGTTGGTTGGAGTCAAGGTCGAGTGGAACGATAGTATTAGGAAAGGTTGGTCATTCCCGAGCTCATTATCTTTTTTCCCCGCCAAATGACGTCACTGGACTTTCTGATTTTATGCGTACTTTTGTGCGCATGTGCGTGAGAGTTTTACGAATTCCTTGAGTTGCGTTGCGCAATGTATTACGTCTACCTACCATGATGCTAATCGGTGTTGTTTTTGTGGGGCCCGTAAGATATTGACGTCGTTTCGAAAACGGTGGATTAAGAAACAAGTGTTTCCCAGCAGGCTTTAGCCAACAACATTATTAATATGGATAATTAAAATTCAAGCCGAACCATTGTTTAATCAACAGGTGACCTCAACAATCACAGATTTTATTTATTTTTTGCTGTATTACTACCACATCTATGACAAAGGTCCTCTCATTGTCGTGGGGCAGTTTGGTATTCGTGCCGAGTTCGTGCTCCCTAAAATCAAACAACCTCCCTGAACTTCTCTACCGTACTGGCCTAAAGAATGGGGTGGGGGGGGGGGGGGGTGGGAGAAGGAAAGCCTTGAAATAACTTTTTATTTGCTATTTTCTAACTTTTTTACGAAACCATAGATTACATACAGCAAGAAAAATAATTGTACAGTAAAATGAAGTGGTCATACGTTTTTCAGCAGGGGGGATAGGGGTGTACCTAAAATTTACCCCTTCCCAGAGAAAATATTGACTTACGACACTGAACGACGTTGCCAATTGCAAAGAACAACTGGGGGGGAGGAGGGGATAGTTGGTGGACAGGTAGAACTGAAAAAAGTTATAAGAAAGAGGTAAAATACTAATGAATGGTATTGTCG
>JAHWFP010022979.1:24350-55276 GCA_023313725.1 Lithobius niger
ACTAATACATGTAAAAGAAGCTCCAGCTTGTTTTTTGGGTCGCTGGAGATTCTTTTACACGTATTAGTGCGACGCTGATGGCTTACATGTCTTTTTCTAATATCTGTTCCTTTAGGGCTTTCAAGTTTTTTAAGGCTTACATCCGTATTTTATACGTTTAAGCGTTTTTTAATACTCATAACAATTAAAATGCTGCTTAACTGACTGTAAATGTTAATCTGCACAAATAATTTTCCATTTTTTGGGTATAACTTTAAAACAGTTTGAGCTACAGGCTTTCAATTTTCACGACTGGAAAGCTCTCGTCAAGACGATGAATCTGGTATATTGGATTGTTAAAATTGGTCAACAATTGATGAAGTTATCGCATTTTCAGAGGATTCGAGTTTTATGAGTATGAATGCGAGCAACTAGCCGAGTACGATTACAGGTTGCAGGCTCTGCTTGACTCGAATTTGTTGAGTATCGCTCATCCCTAGTTGTTATTAATTCAAGGTTACAAGTAGGACAAATACTGTGGGCATGCCTCCCAACGGCCTCGGTAGGAGTAGACTCAACCTGTAGTAGTGGACAACTCAATAACTATAGGGTGCCACTACAGCAAAATTTTTATCTTGCGGCATCGTTAATACACTGACAGCTTGATGAAAAGCTATTTGATGATGAGAAAGCAAATGGCGTAGAAAATTTGCCGTAAAGTCGAGATATTATCTCGTATATTTCCGTGTGACAGCGGATCTAAAGGCTAACATTTTCCTTCGTATTCCTTCAACACATGAACTTCCGTAGAATGTTGTTCAGTCGATGTCAAAATGCTCGGCAAATTTTTCGTGATTTAACGGTTCCAGATCGATGCTCATCCTGCTTCGAACTGAATGAATTCAGGTTAGGAGCCTTATCTGACCCTTGTTGTTTTCGCATGCATAGTGTGTGTTTGAATAGTAAAGCCAATCTTAAACTTGGTTGCCGTTGTTGATCTGGTTTTGACAATCTATGGTATCTGCAAAAGAACATCCACCTTTTACAACTTTTTGAGGGTTTTTTTTTGTGTGTGAACATTAGTATGGTCAAATTGTATGATGCGGGAATACCTGGTTTGAATGAAAATGATAAAAATTAGTGAACTTAAAACAAAAAAAGAGGAAAAAACGTGTCTTCGTGTTTACTCCTGAAGACTGGAAATATTACGACTAGGAGAAAGCCAAAAAACTCATGAAGGGAGGAAAGGTGAAACTGACCCACAAAGTAGTCTAAAGTAGACTTACACTTTGCTGGGGAGGAATTTACATCAAAATGTCAACACCTCTGGCACATAAACCGAGTGAGAACAACACTTCTGTCGGTCTGACACCCGAGGTGTCCCCGACGAATTCGAAAACTGAATGCTTGCGCCTCTCAGACCTTACAACTGATTGAACTGCATTAAACATTTCTTCATTGGGGGTTACAAATCCTGCTATTTCGTCTATTGAAAAGTGAAATAGGCTTTAAACTCTCAAACATGGAACAAACTGTACTCCAAATCCAGCGTGACCAGGAACACCTTAGCAAAATCATTAATATAACCAGACTGGAAAACGAACTTGATGTTACTGGTATAAATGTCAATCTTGATCGAATTCTGAATACGACACCAAACGCATTCCAAAATACAAAGACAGTCTCCGAAAGTCCTACACGAATCAATGTACCCCTGATAACTGAAAAAGCTGATGATGCACATGCACAATCTACCGAGGCTTTAAAGGAACAAATTGTGTATTTTCTCGAAGATAGGGGAAACAGCTATTTTAGGATGCCTCCTGGGTTTGGGGAACAAGATAGAAGAGATGTTCTTAAACCAGATGGGTATGCTTGCAAATATTAGTCAAAATATAATGTCTTAAGTGTGTGAACGACACAAACTTTTGTACACCCTCAAATGGACGACGTCTCAAAATGTAAGACGAAGACCAGACAGAGTTCTCTATAAACACACACATATACACATAAACATCACAAAAAAACATCACAAAAAATCCTACAAGACCTCGTAAAGATCAGCATGTCACCAAGAAAATTCATAATCTAGATCTCCCACGAGTGCAGAACACATTATGTCATAACAAACTGGCTAAACCAGTACGCCTGGTGTTAAAACTGTGAAAAAAGGCACACATAATGCAGTGCTAGGTGTTGATATAAGGAATGAAAAAAATGGGGTTCATTTAAATATTGATCCTTCGCATTGTTTCCTTAGTGAATAACCCATGATGATGCCTTAAAACAAATTCCTATTGATAAAAGGAAAGTTTTGATCATTGGTGACTCGCAGGTAAGAAATGTGAGAATAAACAAGTACTGTGATTTTTCGTCCTCCAAAACATGGTGCTTTCTGGGGGCCATGGTTGAGCGGCTCACTGGACCAGTTGTTGAAATCTTAGCAGAACATGACGTCCATGGTGTTGTCCTTTGTATCGGGACAAATAATGTAAAAAGTGACTAACCCTGGGAAATTGCTAATAAGATTGCAAACATTATTGAGAATATTAGGAATGTAAATTCTGTGGTTAAGATCTGTGTCATCGGACATTTTCCTGGCATGAAAAGCATAAATATGTCTCTTAGGTCTGCTAGCTACTGATGGCTTGCACTTGTCTGGGAAGGGAAAGGGTCTTTTGGAGGAAGCAGTTGTAAAATACTGTATTTCTAATGTTCTCCATGATGGTTTTTACTCCCTTTTCGGAAACTTGCCTTGAATAAGCTACATAGATCTGTCGTGGGTTTGGCATACGGGTAGGTGGTGGCAGAACTAAAATAAAAAATCAGGAAGTTAATCTCACTTGTTGCCTTATAAATTCCCAGCGTGCGGCAGGGAAAATGACCAGAATTAAACCTGCTACTATCTAAAGAAAATTTTGATATTATTGTGCTGGTCGAGACGTGGTTTGAATCCTCCATCCCAGATGCCGGGCTTGTTCAAGATGTCCCCTATGTTGTCCCATAGACGTGACCGCAGGGGGTTATGGCGGTCTTTCTACGTGTGCCTCTTGCTACTTCGAATGTTCTCCTTTCCAGCGATTGTGAGGCCCTGAATATTACTTTGGTCACCCCATACCTAAATGTAACTGTTGGTTATGTCCCAAATAGTAAACATGTAAACACGACGTTGCTCTTTTCTTGTAAAAGCAAATAACTCTCACTGCCCTAACATGGTGCTGGAAGACTTTAACATGACCAGGATCGATTGGACAAACGGTACTGCGCATGACCCGAACCAGCAAATTTTTCTTGATACGACTCTTAAGCTAGGACTATCGTTGATGGTCACAAAACCTACTAGGAGTACAAACATACTGGATTTGGTTTTTGTGGACTGTGATATAATTATCTATGACACCGATGCGACGCCACATTTTAGCACCAGCGACCATGAGACTGTCATCATTACCATTCACTCGGCTTGTACTATGGAAAATTTGAGTAAATCTGAAAGTAAATTTATGAAGTGTTTTTAGTTTTTTTTTACTTGATGCATGTATTTCCCCTTCACAAATGTTTGTTTTATTACTCCATTTTAACATTAGGACCAGTGTTAGCGGAGTTCCATCCTCCCTTCTGGTGTCCTTATTGTCACTTTGTGCAATAAAAACTTTATTATTATTATTAGTAGTAGTAGTAGTAGTATTGTCATTACCTTTGAAGACCTACGTGATTATGTGATTATAACAAACAATTACTATAGTAGTATATATAAGCATCCTCAAGAATCAAAAAGGGAACTTAGAACTACCAAGGGCGAAACGAATACGGTTTCAGCAAGCGAAAGAGCAGAAACGTCTGCTGTTTGGGGCTCCATTCAACTGAATGGTTGACACCCAGGCCTAGGACAATTTTTACCAATTGATCATTTAATATCAATTAGCTTTCACCCACAAAGATCTCTAGACGGACTGTTTCGCCCTTGTTTGGGCTCGTCAGTAGAGAATACTTTGTGGAGGAGAGATAGGCTACGCTTGCTAGGGCAAATGGCCAGGGCGAAATTGTTAGAAGCTTGCTAGGGCGAATTTGTCCTAGTCCTGGGTGTCAACCATTCAGTTGAATGGAGCCCCAAACAGCAGACGTTTCTGCTCTTTTGCTTGCTGAAACCGTATTCGTTTCGCCCTTGTCATTTGCCCTAGCAAGCATAGCCTAGCTCTCCTCCACATAGTATTCTCTACTGACGAGCCCAAACAAGGGCAAAAATGTCTGTCTAGAGATCTTTGTGGGTGGGAGCTAATTGATATTAGAACTACCTCAATGAAATTTAAAAATCCTGAATGGAACAACTCATATGGAACAAGAAATAGAGCATATTACATTCCAAATAGGCTATATTTAATAATCTAGATAAAAAGTTAAATTATACAAGTATCTGCAAATTAAAAAAGATGTTAAAATTAAATTTGGTAGAAGGGTATAAAAAATAGTAAAGTATAAACGAAGGGTAGTAGGAATGAAGGAAATAATAATGTAAATAATAGTGTAAATAAAACAATAGATGTGTAAATATGTATGTATGTGCTATTTATTCACTTTATGTATATATTATTTATTTTCTTATGTATGTATTATTTAATATATGTATGTACTGTGTATTGTCGCTCACATAAGTTTTATGCTTCGAGCAATGTGGACAATAAATATCATTCATTCTTCATTCTTTATTTTTTACTGGTTTATGAGAATAATGATTTTCATGGAGAGAACTAACCTTTTAGTATACTTAAACACATGTTTGGTTTTACATTAACAGACCATTAGTACCAGGTGTATTAAACAAAGCTGCACTAAAGGCTACCACATCACGAAGAATAAAAAAGTTAGCTACACCGAGACAACTTCCGAAGGACTGGCAACCACCGCGCTTGCAGTACTGGAAAATTAATCCACCAGCGCTGACATTCAGAGCCTCAAGTCGTCTTGCTGATCTTGCTCTTCCCATTAAGCTGCCAGGATTAACGGCACCCTCTTACTTAAACCTGCTCACCATGCCAAGGAAAAAGAAAGTGGGTAAGGAGTGGAAAAACTGTTTATAAACTGTGTTAATTAATTCCTCGGGTAACAGCGTAGAAATTTACCTTTGATTTGGTGCAATTTCCAATGCGAAGAGATAAAAGATTTGTCATATTGTCAGCTTTCTGTTTAGCTGTGTGCAAGTTGTTAGCCTAAATATAAAGAATAATTGGAAGTCCAGAGTATTCACATATAAATTTCTTATAGGTTCCTTACAAATTAATTAGATTAGAAAAAAAGGAAATTTTAACACCAATTAAAATTAACACTGATTAACACGATGGTGGTGCAGACGAAGACGAAGCGGTGAAGGAGAAGTGGCAAAGCCCTTCAAGCCTCATGGCGCTCCTCCATCGAAGTCATGAACGCTAACACTTTTTCCTCAAGAGCTGCAAATCCTTCTGCACTACTTTTGTGGCTTTCTGCACCTAATTCATCACGTAGTAGATCCATCCTAAAGTTTATTTCCATCTTATTTTCATCACACACCGCATTAACGATAATTTCCAGGTTACTAGCATCCATAGGAGACTTACCCAAAATCAATGAAACTGTCGGGGAAGAGGAACCTTTTCCTGTGCCGACAACGTTAGGCTTAGTAATAAGCTTAACACCAGAATATTTCGCGATTGTCTCCTCCAACAAACAAACCATTGGTGCACTTAATGCTTTAAGCCTCCGATCGAAGGCGTTTTAGTGCTGGCCTATAGGAAGAGACAGATGCAGACGAACGCGCTTTTTCTAGCGCATACTGGAGGTAGTATTTTGCAGATAGTAAGAAAGCAAATTTGGTGATTGTTACCGTAAATCGCATATTAAACGCGCATGGACTCGTAAAATTGTTTTTTCTAAAATTGGGGGGTGGGCGTTAATCTATTTTCTGTTCTAAATTCTGTCCAGAGAGGGAGTTTTCTATCACGGAAAAAGTCTGCAGTAATGCAATCATTCGCTTACATGATCTGGATTCAATCTAGCATTAACACAATGTCTTTATTCTCATTTATTCACAAATTTAGGTTGTTGTATGGTCTCCCCTTCCAAAATTCAACAAAATTTGCAGCTAAAATTAAATTCTAACCATACAAACTTTTGGTAACATGAGCGTATCAAGATCATGATTTAGATTCATACATTTAACAAAATGAACTTTTAAACCAACACAATTCGCGGAAGCGTTTGAAATCACGGAAAAAATTGTTAGTATTAGCCCTATGCGATCAATCATTGACGTACGTGATCTGGATTGACTAGCGATAACACAATGCCTTTATTGTCATTTATTCACAAATTTACTTTATTAGTTCGTCCTCCTCCTAACGTCACCAAACTTCAAAACGGAGAACGTGGTTCACGACCGGTAATTAAATGCAATTTTCCAGAAGTTGACGTCGTTTTCTGTTCTTCCTGGAGGGTCTGGACGTGTGGGAACCTAGGTTGTGGACGCTACGAACCACGCGACGTTCTATGCGTACAGACTCTGTAAGCGCTTTAAACATCCAGTCCGCCACGTCCATTATGACGTTCTATGCTTGGTGCTTTCCGGTTGTGAATCGCATTGTCTAATTTGAACGTTGGTGATGGTTAGAAATTAGTTTTAATTTTGAATTATTTTAGATATTGGAATGAGGACTTAATGAACTAAATTTGTGAATAAATAAAAATAAAGGCATTGTGTTATCGCTAGACAATCCATCACGCACGTCAATGATCGATCTGACAGGCCTAATATTAACGACTTTTTCCGTGATTACAAACGCTCCCATGAATTGCGTTGGATTAAAAGTTGATTTTGTTAAATGTATGAAGCTTTTGATTGAAAATGGGCGAAATGGGCGTTGAGGTTTCCTAAGCATAATGTTCAAAGTATTAAAGGTTTAACTCACTCAACTGGTTTTGCACGTCGGCGAATTTTCGATCCTTTCCGCGGAACTTCTTCAGGCCAAATTAAAGTTATATACACTATTTACACATATTCAGGATGAATTTCTGGAGCACTACATCAATTTGTGGTGTGTCCGAAACGATCATATTCCATCGTCCTTGCATGTCTAAAACTTAACGCTGTCAAAATCCGGCACCGCCATTGCTCTACGCAGCTCAAAGCAATTTCTACGAAATCGCATCACACAGTGCCACCGAAAACTCCAAGTTTGTAAAGACTCCATCCAAGCCAACATCAATTCCATCCGAAACCGTTTGCCTCTGCATTTATGTCATGAATTCTTATGGTCCTGCTCCATCATCCATCAAGATTTATCCGAACACACAGCAACTGTTCACGAACGCAAAATTCAGAGACTTGACGCCGCCATGGACGCCGCTGACCAAAACATCGATAACCTCGCACCCGAAAGCGAAACTGAAACCGACAAATGGGTACTCAATCTTTCATCCCGCACCCTCACTGCAGCCGAAAAATCCGTTTTAAAACTTGATTTAAAATTTGCACCGAAACCACCAGTTATAGCAACAAAATTCAAAATCATCGCCAATCTCGAGCCAACCCTAGCCAGGCACCCAGACGGCCTCCAACTGCGCACGCGCATTGGCGCCATCCTTTGCCTACGAAAGAATATAAGAGACAATCTGACGCACGCACAACGCGAGGTGCTCCTTAATATCAAAACAAACCCGTACCTAACCATTGCATAAGCCGACAAAGGAAACGTCTCAATTGTTCTAGACACCCAAGATTACAACAATAAACTTTTGTCGATTCTCAACGATCAGTCAACATAAGAAACTTACGCATGATCCAACCAACAATTTCCAAAGCGACATTCGCGTTCACTTAGAGCAAACTAATATACACGGATTTATTCCAGAGAGCTTGGTATCCGATCTCATCCAAAAACAACCCAAACCACCCTACATTTTTGGCCAAGTTAAAATACACAAAAATGGCTTCCCACTTCGTCCCATCACGTCCGCTTTAAATGGCCCAGGCCAAAAACTTGACATTTTCCTCAGCCAGCTCCTAAAACCCCTGATCAATGGAAAATATACTACTGAAGGTACAGATGAACTTATTTACAATTTAAATGACATGGTAATCCCCGAAGGACACGTTCTAGCATCTTTCGATGTTGTCAACCTTTTTCCTAGCCTACCCAGAGAAACTACATGCGACCACGTTTTCCAACTCCTTGAGGCTACCGAAATAGATCCAGGAGATACCAAACTAAACTCGGTTCAAATCTTTAAACTGCTGCTCCAAACTACTTACGTAAAACACAATGAAGCGTTTTATTTCTCCGGCATTCTCGCAGAAATCATGCTCCAAAAGTATGATGAAATGACCATCGCAGCCTTCAGTGAAGTCATCCATGACTGGTTCAGATTTGTTGACGACATCCTAACCATCATTAAAGCAGATGCCAACCCGAAAGTGCTAAAAGCCCTCAATAGCATTCACCCCAACATCCAATTCACCGTAGAGTTCGAAAACGAACATCACCAACTGCCGTTTCTCAACCTACTACTGAACTAAACGACGACAACATCAGTTTTCAACCCTTCACGAAACCAACCCAAACTAACTGCACCATCGATTTCTTCTCCCACCATCCCATGTCCATCAAAAAGGCGCTATACAACAACGAAATGAAACAAACGCGCCAACACCCGATCCATGGACCCTACCACCCTCCACTCAGCAACCTCCCAAGTAAGAGAAAAATTCCGGCTCAACCACTACCCAGTACATTTCCCACCCGCCTCTAGAGCAATCTCGAAAGAAAAAGAAAATACTAAACTACCAGTTAAAACAGTCACCATCACTTACCTGCAATCTATCTCCGAACCCATCCGTCGCATCCTTGAAGCCAACATCCGCACAAGGTTCTCCACGCCCCCCAACATTAAAACACTACTTCGACCAAGACCACCACCCATCCACCCCACCCTTCAAACCAATGTTGTGTACCGCATTCCATGCCTACAGTGCTCCACCACCTATGTAGGCCACACCAAACGCATGATCAAAACTCGAAATGCAGAGCACAGATCAGCTGTTCAACAATTCGACCTAAATGATGGGCTAGCAGTACATTTCGTCGACGCAGGCCACCTTCCCGACTTCCAGAACACTGAAATCCTTTTTAAAGAGAAGAACCTCTACCCCAGACTAGCCCTAGAATCCATCGCCATAGATCTCCAAAAACCAACCCCCTGCAATCTCACCAAAGGGGCCTTCAGAAACGTAAATGCACTCGTTCCCCACCACCTACAACGAAAACCCATCCCAGCACTGAAGCAAACCCAAACCGACCCAATCCCAACAGGGGCCATAAAACAATTAAATTCAAACTCGCAGAACGGCCACCACCAACCACCACTAGCAAAGAAGAAGGACGTGATGTAGTGCTCCAGAAATTCGTCATGAATATGTGTAAATAGTGTATATAACTTTAATTTGGCCTGAAGAAGCTCCGCGGATAGGATCGAAAATTCGCCGACGTGCAAAACCAGTTGAGTGAGTTAAACCTTTAATACTTTGAACATTATGCCTATGAAGCTTTTAGTTAATTTTGCTGTAGAAAAACCATGATTTAACCCTTTGAGAGCTGCGTTTTTTTTTATATCTCCAAAAAAGTAGGGGTAACCTGGACGGGGCTCGAACTAGCAACCTGAAGGAGCTGTTAAACGTGAGGCACACGCCTCTACCAACTCGGCCACGGCCGTCTCTAGAGTCGGCTTGTTAAGGGAACCTAGTATTGTTGTCATTCCTGCATTGTTGGCCATCTCGCGCGTAGTAAGGACTCTGTTTTTAATACTTCAACCTGTGCTTGTGTTTGGCCCGAGATTTTCTCGGGTTTAGCACTCAAAGGGTTAAGTGGATGAAATGTTGATGTCGTTAAAATGTTAGAAGACGTTAAATTTTGCACCAGAAAACTGACTATTTTTAGGGTAGGCATCAGCAAAAGTATGTCATTTTAGGGGACTGTGCGTTAGCATTAACTGGGTGTTTAATACACGATTTACGGTATTCCCTTCCTTTGGAGAGCGCACTAGTAAAAAAAAATATAAATTTTCAGTCAGAGACGATTTTTGCAGAATTAATTTCTCCGATATTTCATCTTTATATCATGGCGTGTGTTAGTCCTAAATACCACTTAGAAGAGAGTTAACTTTTTTAAAATTTTTGCGGAACTTTGCATTACTTTTGGCTAAACAGAACTGAAACTTCAACTCATTTTTATTGCCGTCGACCATTTCCATTACCTGGTTTTTTTTTATAACCGTTTTCTTCCTTTTGAAGGCTCAATCCCTTGCGATGAAAAGTTGGCTTTATGCCTTTTTATAAAGCGCCTGAGTCTAGCTGGCTTCATTTTTCTTCCTAGGGCACCACCACTAGTGGGTCTTCTCTTTGGCTCTCCCGGTTTCTTTATACAGGCTGTGGTTCTGTCTCCAGTTACCCGGTCGCCATCTAGTGTTTTCGTGTACAGCCCAAGTATGACAAATGGATTCTCGGGTCATTGTGGGTTTTCCAAATTATTATTATTCTCCTTTCTGGCGTCCGCTTCCATTTCCGTACGGTCGCCACACAAACTCATCCCCGGTCGCCCAACCGGATTCTTACTCCTGACCTCCTCGGTCCCCGCCTTCACCCACAAAGTCTGCTTGGACTACCGCCTTTCGCAAACGCCCCACCTTACCTTTCCGGTTGCCTTCTCCTATTAAAGCAGGCCGGATCTTCGTAAACAGAAGACATGTTCTCGATTCATCTCTATCAAGCTCCTTAAGGTGCCCTATGGATTTCGTTGGTCGCCTCCTCAACCATGGTCACCACGGACTCCAATCCAAGACCGGTCGTCACCAGGTTACCGGATCCCTTTCCCGCCGGTTCCCCTTTTCAGACCCGACCATCTCGATTCCTACGTGTGACCCATCGGTCCCTCCGACTGACTGCTGTTTCTTGGAACCACCATCGGTTCCTCCTCCTACGGCCGCAACATTGACATCTGTCTCACCGGGCCCCGCCCTCACCATGCCTCCTTTGTGCTGAACTTGTCCTCACCTCGTCTTGTCCAGCGGCTTGTCACTCAAGCAATCATCACCAGCAACGGTTTCCAGAATCAAAATCTCTATCCCCGGCATTTCCAGGATCACCCCAATCGTCCCTTCGGTTGTCCGTTCTACCACGTTTCACCAGGGAAC
Organism: Lithobius niger; assembly: GCA_023313725.1. Taxonomy (NCBI): domain Eukaryota; kingdom Metazoa; phylum Arthropoda; class Chilopoda; order Lithobiomorpha; family Lithobiidae; genus Lithobius; species Lithobius niger. The sequence continues at coordinate 35,544 of JAHWFP010022979.1, forward strand.
TTAGCAAACAGTTGTTCCCTCTTGTACGGACTGTTTGACTCCATCGACGGTAACTCCGACCGACGTTGGACAAACTCCGCACTCCTTGTTGCCCGACAAGGATTAACTGTTCCAGTCTCCAATCGATCGCCCAACCTTCAGTTTCCCACGATCCACCGCAAGTCGTCCTCCTTTCGGTCCCCTTTCGTGGTACACACTTCTGCTGCTGTCTACTTTAACAGAAGACTCGTATAAGAAGAAAGGGAGGGGAGGGGGCAGAAACATGACCAGCCTATCCTAGCTAGTACCGAGTTGGACGTTACACCACACAAGAATAACCGTCACAAGGCACACACTTCTACAAACCAACAGTCACCCAGCAAAACTCCATTCTCACTACCAGACCCCTTCTTGACTACACTAGTGGCCTAGGCGACCGTCTTTCCGGTTACCTTGTCTATCCCAGGACGCCTTGGTCGCCTTCCCCCTGACCTCCTTCATCAAAGCCATCTTACGGTCGTCGTCTCGACCGACAGTCTCAAGGGACACTCCCTTGTGTCTCTCCTTAACGCCACCAGACGGTGCGGGTTGTTCTTTGTTTTCCCACGCTTACCCTGGCACCTTCCTCTCCATAATGGATACCTGACTCCAACCGATGCAGACTCAAGAGGGTGATTCCTCGGGGGATATCCCAGCAACCCTCCTCTAATCCGACCGCTCCTCCACCAGCCACACTGGCCCCTTTCCGGACCCCGTCAAGTGTTTTTGCTGCGAGTTTACCGGCACTAAGAGACATTTAGACCCTCATCCCTGTTGCCAGTTTAACTGCACGTGTGACTGGTTCAACAGGAAATGTAGTGTGTGTGTGTGTACACCTTTCCGAGGCGGACATTCTTCGCCGTCACGAGAAGTCACGCTAGTGTACTATCCAAAAAGCAAATCGACGAGCTGTAAGGGATTTGCAACATTTTCTTACGGTACTGGAGATAGGCTACCTCCAAGCAACAAAACGCCAGATTTTTAAATCGAAACTGCTAACCCTAAACTTGGTGATGTAGGGAGGGCAGAGAAATTGAACTTTTACACTCAACCTTGTTGAAATCTTGGAAGATCGTCAAGAAAACCCAAGTGGTCTTACTGAAGGCCTGAAATCTTCAATTTCGAATTCATTTATTTTTCAATAAATACCGAAATGTAAACAGCGCTGCTGCGAAAAATTGTAACGCATATCTTTGTAGTTTGGCATAAAGCCACGTAGATTACGTTACCTACATGTTTCCATAATTGTTTAAAGTCCTCCCACAAACAATAGGGGTACTTCTCACAGCATAATAATCAATTTTATTGATGTCTGAAACTGTTTATAACTTGCAACAACTCACGTGTACGACGCTGGTTTGTTAGCGCTAATGTCGTTGTTTTCACTTACTATTTTTTTCAAAGTCTGTCTTAAATCTTCATAAAAGATGCTTAGCCTTTGATCTTAATAATGTTCAGATTCCAAATATATTTACCTTTTTAAATTCGGTTGGGTAGTTTTAAAACTATGAGGCAAAACGTGTCCGCTACCTCGGCTCAATGCTTTAGCGCCATGTTGGAATTTTACTTGCGTAAGTAAAAACGAACGGCTCTCTCATGCAAACCGAAAGTGGCTCGAGCATCATTGGCGCCGAATTTGGCTGTCCAAAACTCTCCACCAACCAGTGAATTGGATACTTGGAAATTTAGGCTCTGAACAAATCCTAAGGTGCCTTACATGTCTAGCATTCCTCGGGGTCCACACAGACAGCAATTTGGAGCGGTTTCCGAAGTATAAAAACCCAAGCTTGAGAAAATATCGTTAGCATAGCTCGACCTTGGCATCTACCCATTGTCACGTTCTCCGGGAGAGCGATGTTCTTCTGCTGCCGCAAATTGCGCCAAAACGGGGCAAAGGTAGTGGACATGTAAGTTATCCTAGTTATACTTGAATTTCTTTTAGGCCATTTATTTGAAAACTTAAATGTAACTTAAACTTAATTATCGCGATCGGGGTAGGTTTTTGCAGGTGAAATAATTTTTGGGGATGATTTTATAAAAAACTTTAATTTCATTCCCGTTTCAAGTTAACACTTTCAAAACGTTAATTTTTTTCCAATGTAAAACCAAAGACTAGCATCTTAACCAGACCGCTAAAGGTTTCATGTGAATCGTCGTCAGTGACCTCATGCGAGTTGAATTTTTATTCAATATTACTTGCATTTTTGCGAAAATGTACTTCTAGTTTGAAGTTGGTGAAATTTCTTGATCGTTGTTGGTACTTATTTTACTGAATGATTTTTTTGTTGTTGCTGAAATCTGAAACCAAGATTTTTTGTAACCAAAATTAAAAATGCAAACTAAACACTGTTTTCTAAATATTTTATTAACCAATGTTCAATAAATGTAAATAGAGCTTCAGTGTGTTTCCAAACATTATTTACTTAGTTACTTAAACTTAGAAAATTTTAGTTTAAAGTTAACTGCTAGTAAATGCGCGTTTTTTCCCATGGTGGCAGCAAAGAATTACCACTTGCCAAGTTAGGTTAGTTTTATGAAAGCATTAGTCCGCAACGTCGCTCCCTCCTTGTTGTCCTAAAATCCAGCAAAATTCGAAAGAAAGACCTCGCAATACTGTATCCGCACCAGTACGATTAGTGACGTTTGCCGGCACACTGTTTTGGGTCGACGCCGCTACAATTTCGTGGCAGCGGTGGGATTTTTCACAAGTGCTGTGATCCCAGATGTCCAAGCTTACGTCAACACAAGCTCAACCTCCGCTAGCCTTACTACCATAACCAGTTGTCTTCAACTAAGAAGAGTAAGCAGTCATGGATTCCATTCTACAACTGTAAACCAGGATCCAGATCTCCAAACCAGAAGGGAAGCAGCTTTTCATCGCGGAAGCCGAGTATGCAGTTTTAGTATCACCTTCAACCATCATACTAAACCAGGATCCAGTTCTCCAATCCAGAGGGGGAAGCAGCTTTTCATCGGGGAAGCCGAGTATGCAGTTTTAGTATCACCTTTAACCGTCATACGAAACCAGGAAACGACTAATGGTCAACTTCGCCGGGAAACGAAGATGATGCCAAAGTGAATGTACAGGTTAGTGCACAGACTTCATGTCTTTGTTGTTGCCAAGCGAGAGAGTGTTTTTTTTTAAATGTTATTTTTTAAATGCTGAAATTGTATGGTAAAATTTACAACTGTGCTTGAGGTCAAGAAATTCATGTATGTACTGATCTGGATTGTGGTTGTTGGACAAATTTTTAATTTGACTTTAATAACCAAAGTCGTGTTGTAAATTTAACGAGTTTTCATAAAAATAGTTTTTTTTTATGTTATCCTAATTCTCCAAAAGAAAACATGGCCACTTTTGAGGATTTGATTACAAATATCCGAAAGAAAGATTTTAAAAATGCATGCCATATTTTTGGCTTAGCAAAAAGTGATATTCGAAGTAATTCTGTAAAACTTTTGCAAGATGCAGTAGAACGAAAGAAGGTTTTACTTTCTGACCTTGAAGACGCATTAGCTGTGGCTATCAAGCGTCGAGAGCAAACGTTAGTTGATAAAGAATTAGCAGCTCTTGAAGTTCAAGAAATTCGTCAAAAGGATGAGGAACTTAGAATTAAGGCCTTAGAGGCCGAGAATGATAAAGTAAAGTTGGCACAACTAGATGCACAACGTGAGCACGAACGATCTGAAAGAGCAGCTGATCGTGAACACGAACTCAAATTAAAAGATAAAGAGAAAGAAAATATTGAAGCCAAAAATTCTGATTTTTTAAATACTTCAATGACGTCCAACCACGACGATCCGGTGATAAAGCCTGGTAAAGTGAGTGAAGCAGTTAGGCTACTAACAAAATGGAGTGTTAAATCTGAGATTAATACTTTTTTAACCATATTCGAACGTACTATGGAAACGGGTACCCCGGGATTAGTGGGTGGTAGGGTTACAGCCTTTATTGGACGAATTTCTTGTCAAGGTTTGTTCGCAGCTAGACACGAATGACATTCATAACTATGAAGTAGTCAAAACAAAGCTTTTAGCTAGATTTTTGCAAACAAAAGAGACAGTTCAAATCAAGTTCCGTTATCTGGAAAAAGAAAGTGAACAGCTTTTTCACGATTACGCCTTTGAATTGCATAGCCTATTTGATCAGTGGTTATCTTTAGCCGACGCTACGGGTAACTTAGATAAGATTTCTAATTTATTGTTATTAGAGCAGTTTTTAAAATCCTGCCCGGTCGGGTTTAGGAAGTGGCTCCCTGACAAGCAAAGGGAAGGCACGTTGGAAGAAGCAGCTATTTTAGCTGACGAATGGGTAGCCCGAAATAGGCAAACTTCCCTAGAAACTAGTCTTAAACAAAAAGACCAGTCCAAACCACCAACTGGTGCACAACCAGGTGGCCAAAAACCAAAAAATGGTTCAGGGCAAAATGGAAACCAAAACAACCGTTCTCAAGGATCTCAAAGGGGTAATGGGTCTCATTTCTCAACCAGGCCCCAACAAAATCGTAGAACAAACTGGTTAGTCTGCAAAGCCTAACGAGCATTTTGAATAGGCTCGTAGTAAGAAGCCTAATGATGGCAATTGTTTTTTTTTTTGTAAATTGCTAGGTCACATTCAGAAAAATTGCCGCAAAAAGCAGTTACATCTGCAGCAGCAAGCCCAAACTAGTGAATCCAACTTTGTAAATAAGTTAGGCCAACCACTGGACGCCTATTTATGTACAAAAATGTGCACCAATTATGAGCAAAAACCAAAAATGTGACCAATTATGTACAAAAACACATACATAATTGGTCAGTAAATTGTAAACCTTGTGCAATACTTAGGGATACTGGGTCAACTGATGATGTTATTGCTAGGGAACTGGTGTTACCCGAACAATTCGCAGGTGAATTTACGCATTGCAAAAATTCACTGTCTGATCAAACCATGCAATTGTGCGAGTGCAAGTAGACACGCCTTACGGTCCACTAATTACCGAAGCGCTTGTTACGGATCACATTGGTCTTCATTTTAAAATGTTGCTTGGAGTGCCGTCTCAAACATTTGTAAAGAATTAGGGTATGGAAGCTCCAACTATAGACAGCTTCACAGTTTCAAAGTATATTGGTGAGACAAAAAGGAGACTTGAAGTGCGCGTTGATGAACACGTGGGGGCCATCCGCCGACAGGAGAAGCTCAATGGCATAGCCCAACACCACAAAAAGAATGGACACTCCATAGCTTGGCATCATACCTCGGTGTTAATGAAATCTAACACAAAACATGGCCCCCACCTTTGAGCTTTGGAGTCTTTTGCTATGAAACGCTTCTCTCGGCGACGAGTCCCTCTCATGAACCTCACGGGACCATCTTACAACAGTATTGAGGGCTTGGTGCACCATTAGCTCACAGCCGAGTTTGACAAGAAGATGAATCTACTTGGAAGCAATGATATATAGCTCAGTGGTCTGCTTCTTCACGCGCGTCCTTTCGAAATTTTGTTTACAATTGGTGATGTGAGAACTTATTTTTCCTCCGTGTTGTGCATGTATTTCTGAAGAAGGAGAACAGAATTTTCTCCGAAAATTCAAGTAGAACTGTGAACTGTGTTCTTCCTGGTGGTTCAGGTGTGATTTTATTTCTTGAAATGACTTTACAAAACCACTGTAATCGCCATTTACCGGTTTTTGTTAAATTTCGCAATACTGTATCTGCACCAGTACGATTAGTGACGTTTGCCGGCATACTGTTTTGGGTCGACGCCGCTACAGAGCCCTTTGGCCCTGGTTCATCACAAGTCCCATCTAGTACCAACTCTAAGAAAACTCACCGAGTTAAAGTGCCTTCTTCAACCTCTACTCCCATTTCGGCACCTCCGGCGGCCCCACCTTCGTAACAGGCAATGCTCCTCGACGGTCTCCTCCGTCCACATCACGCCAAAAGTTTAAATCTACTCTCGGTATGCAAACAAAGAACAAGTCTTCGTCATCTTCAAGCACGGTTCGTCCATCTCGTTCATAAGCCTCTTCACCTACTCCTCCTCAGTCGACCTCAACACCTTCATCTGTGGTCCCACCCCTTCGGTCGCTCTCTGAAACCTCAGTGTGTCATTTCAACAATGGATACGTCGACTCCAACCGATGCAGACTCAAGAGGGTGATTCCTATGGGAATATCCCAGCATCCCTCCTCTAATCCGACTGCTCCTCCACCAGCCACTTTGGCTCCAGTCGTCGGCCACACTGACCCCTTTCCGGACCCCGTCAAGTGTTTTGCTGTGAGTTTACCGGCACTAAGAGACATTTAGACCCACGTCCCTGTTGCCAGCTTCACCGCACATTTGACTGGTTCAACAGGAAATATAGTGTGTGTGTACACTAGGGTGGGCTGAAAATGGTCCTAAAAATTTTTTTGGATATCAAGATGGTAACAGTGGAGAAAAGTTGTGTAGTGTGCCTCATAGTGCACACAAAAAAAATTCAGCATTCTAAGTCAATATCTAACCGGGCCCCTCAGGCTGTGAAAAACTGGAAAAAAAACATTAAAATCGCTAAGCGCGTATACTTTTTGACAAAATTTATTTTTTAGAAGTCAGGACGGTAATACTGTGGGAATGTTGCTCCATGTGTCCCTCTGTGTGCATAACACATTTTAGCCTTCTAACTAAATGTCTAACTGGTCTCCTCTGGCCCTGAAAATTTGCAAACAATATGTCCAAATAGCTAAGTGTGTTTCAGTTTTGCCAAAATCTATTTTTGTTAGAAATTAAGATGGCAATAGTGTGGAAAAGCTGCTCTAATTGCCCCACAGTACACACAAAAAGCTTTCTAACTGAAAAAGCTTTCAAAAGGCCCTCGCTGCCTTTTGAAAGAAATTAAACTGATAATTTGGTATTATCATTGTTTATTTGAATTTTGTCAACAACTCGCATGGCATATGTTACGCTTTATTTATTTGATTTTCTTGTTATTTTTTATACTTTTGAGTAGTATTGATGCTTGTGTTCAAACCCTGATAAATCTTTTCTTGCTTTTAACTTAGCTCGGATGTAACCATTTCATGCAATTTCTCCACAGACTTTAGAGGATGCATCAGTGATCAGCTTAATACACCTCTCCACAGCTTGCGTATGGCAAAGAAAATCCTCTAAATTTATGACTATTTTTTCCTTTTGGTTGAGCCTTATGAGAATTTCTTGAAGTTCTTCATTTCTAATGTGTGCTGCGAGTGGTGGCTCAGTGATAGTGTACATTGACCAGCCGATTAATTCGACGTAATCGGTTGCACTGAAGTTGATGTTGGGTAATCAAATTACGTGGCTGTTGTGTTATCAACTTTCTGGCAATTATGGTTGATCTGATGCCTAGTTGTTTGATTTGGCTTCAAGTGTCCGTGATCATTGCCAGTAATACATTTTCAGGGTTTGCGTAGTAACCGTTACCCCCATTAAATTCTGAACTACCTCCTGAACCTCATCTAGAAACTGCCTGGAGAGTTCTGTGGCCTTCCATAAATGTCGGGCTCCAAGCTGACACAATGGTTTCTTTTTAATTCCAAACCACATTGGTGGTACATTCATCACGAATTCTGCTGAGGTACACAAATTTTTAGGTGGGTTGGTAGCGATGACAATCGTAAAAACCTGTTAGCAGTTGTCAATTGTCTAGCGTGGGGCTCATTTTGCCTGGATTATTACTAGCCAAGTTGAAAGGACAATTACCATCTCTGATAGCGCAGCAAATATTGTAAAGATACGGTTGATCAGTTCTTAGGTCCTTCTTATTACCTGCATTGGGCAATACAGTATCGATTTGTTGATACTTGATTACTGGCCTTGTTTAACAATCAGTAAATAGTGAACCAACAGGTCCTGAGTAGGAAGACTGGCCCTTTGTGTCACTATCAAATTTTTTCAAAAGATGTCTTAGATGCAGTTTATTAAAATGCAGCAACCATATGCTCCACTGAAGATGTTTCCCGATTTGAATCTCAATCAGACATATCGCGCCTCCGTTCCACCCGGTGTTCACATTCGTCCCATCGCAACCAATGATTGATAGGCTTGTAAGGTCGATATTATTTGTGTCCGTGCAATCATGGATTCCACGTGCAATGTTAGATGCTTTTCTCCCTGAATTAAGGCATTTACGTCCTAAGTACTTGCGTTCATGTTCCTGTATCATTGCTGTGTGTTCGTGAAGCTTTTCCTTCTGTGTCATGGTTAGAACATTACGTCCGTCAAAATACAGACCCTTAATAGAAACAACACAAAGACAAAACAGTTGCTCACAAGACCCATACTAATTTTTAACAATTTTCAAGGCCAGAGGGGTTGGGTTAGATATTGAGTTAGAATGTGGAAATGTTTTGTATGCCCTGTGGGGCACATGTAGCAACTTTACCTCATTATTATCAGTTTGATTTCTAATAAATAGAGTATGGCAAAATTGAGTAGCGCTGAAGAGATTTTCACGTTTTTTTTTTTTATTTTCAAGGATAGAGGGGCTCTGTTAGATCTTGAGTTAGAATACCGAATTTTTTTGTGTGCACTATGGGGCACATGCAGCAACTTTATCTCATTATTACCAGTTTGATTTCTAATACGTATAGTTTAGCAAAATCGAGCAGCACTTAGCAATTTTCACGTTTTTTTTTTAATTTTCAATGACAGAGGGGCCCAGTGAGATGTTGAGTCAGAATGTTGAATTTTTTTGTGTGCACTATGGGGCACATGTAACAACTTTTCCACACTATGATCATTTTGATTTTTTAGAAATTTTTTTTCAGCCCACCCTAGTGTACACCTTTCCGAGGGGGACATTCTTCGCCGTCACAAGAAGTCACGTTAGTGTATTATCCAAAAAGCAAATCACCGAGCCCTTTGGCCCTGGTTCGTCACAAGTCCCATCTTGTTCTAACTCTAAGAAACCTCACCGATTCAAAGTGCCTTCTTCGACCTCTACTCCCATTCCGGCACCTCTGGCTGCCCCACCTTCGTAACAGGCAATGCTCCTCGACGGTGTCCTCCGTCCACGTCACGTCAAAAGTTTAAATCTACTCTCGGTATGCGAACAAAGAACAAGTCTTCCTCATCTTCAAGCACGGTTCGTCCATCTCGTTTATAAGCCTCCTCACCTACTCCTCCTCAGTCAACCTCAACACCTTCATCTGCGGTCCCACCCTTCTGGTCGCTCTCGACACCAGACCTGGTTTCCCCACTACAGTCGCCATCCGTTCTGCGTTACTTTGAGGGCTACAGTTGTCACCGGATGACTTAGCCCATTTCAATGTTAATTGTGAATCCCTTATTTCGGTAGTACGTTCCTTTTCCCAAGAACTTGACGCTTTGTGGGAATCTGCCCTCGAGATGGATTCTCCCTGTTCCATTGCAGTACAGTTCCCATCTTCAAGAGACAATCAACAACCATGTTGCGGCCGAGAATTTTCTACGATTTTCTAATTCCACGTTAGTCGACGAAATCGGTCGCCTTCAACTTCTAGCAACTTCACTATGTGCCTTGATTATCCTCATGAAGGAGAAATCCAAGAAACTATCACCCTTACCTCCCACACCATCTTGTAGGGAACAGCACTACTCAAAATCGAAAACTCGCCGGCCTCCCCACAGTCGCCCTCCTCCGGAAACCCAAAAGAGAACCCCTACGACACTGTCCAAGCCAAGTCCCAGCCATGAAGCAGATGGCGAACTCCGCCGCCACCCTTTCACTTGGGACGGTTCACAGAGCACAGAATCAGCAGAGTCTCATGTTCCACTTCCATTGGTAGACCCAACTACGGTCTCTGTATCTCTCTCTGCTATGGTACCTGACCCTACCACGGATCCGGTGCCCGCAGTACACATGTCTCAAGCTGTTGATCTCACGGTTGCCTTGTGGTCTTCGGCCGCCTCTTCCTCTGACCTCCATCAACTGTTATCACATAATATATGGCAGTTCGACGATGAATCTACCTTTGTTCCTGTCTTCAACGGGTTAGTCCAATGCTCCACGGTCTCTTCTCGAGAACTTCCTTGTATGGACTGTCATCGACATGCAAAAGGCATGGCGCTCGGGTTACGAGCACTGCCACAAGGTTCACCCACGACTTCTCTCCTGTTGAGGTACTTGCAGAGGAACCGATCACTCACTACTATATCCTTAGACGTCATTAATGACTTTGCCACATTCTTCTTTTGTGACCACTACATTCACTACCATTCTTTTGTTTCTCCACCTTTTCCAACTCTGGAAGATCTTCCTGGCCAACGGCCGCCTCTGAAAATTAAAGATAACCCCGTAATCACTGCGTCGTCGGTTCCTCGGCCACCCTTCTCTTCTTAAGTGCAGATTAATTCCCCCTTCTTTATTCACATTACTTTCAAAACGACCTTCCTACTCGAACAAGTGTGATACAAAGTTGCAAAACAAACTCACTGGCAGCATTATTTCCAAGTTCAAGTATTCCAGCCTTTCACAAGAAACACCAACGGCCGCTTAAGGCGACCGCTTCCAATCCCTTTTAATCGTTTCAACGACCTACTTCGACTGCTTCCTTGTCTTCCCGAAGAAGTTCCACAACCATCATAAGCGACTGCTTATTCCTTGGCCGCTCTACTCTATTACGCTGAGAACAGACTTCCTCTATTGTCAAGCCCATGCTCTACTTACAACAGCTCATATAAGGTAATGATAATTTTGTCATGTTTGCATGCCTAATTTTTTTCATTTACCTTGCCCAGAATGCGGTCACCATCCATGTCTCCGATCACCGTTTCTTTGACATAACGATCCCCCCCCCCCAAAAAAAAAACCCCTGTTTCAAATGGCACCGCATTCATACTGTTGCCTCATACGGAATCGTATCTGCACCTTCTGTCACAAGTTCCTCAATCAGCTAGGCCATCTCAATTGATGACCTCTCCGGTCTCCTCCCCCCCCCCCCCCCACCTTCGATCGACAAGCTATCCGCCCGTTCCCCGGTTACAGTCGCCTAGATGGATGCGTCCGATCCACGGGGTTATGTAACTCTGGGGTGGCCGGCTCGTAGCACGGGTCACCATCATCCCTGGCGCCCACCACCATGTGACGAGTTCTGCTATAAAAGGAAAAATTAGGTAATGGTTGTTTTTGACGGCAATAAAACCATAGAAATACCAGAGTTACTTCAACTTAACTTCACCCACCCGGCCTCCCCTCACAATTGCCAAGGTAAACCTTAGTGGAAGAAAGATGAAACCAGCTCGACTTGGGCCCTTTATATAGAGGCATGCAGCAGAGAAGCTGCGTGCACGGCGGGGAAGCCAACTTTTCGTCGCTAGGGATTGAGCCTTCAAAAGGAAGGAAACTGCTATAAAAGGAAAAATCAGGTAATATATGTTTTCGATTAGGCGTACCCTGGTATTTCTATGTTTTCGCTGTTTGCTTATTCTTAGGAATTCATTCGTTCTTGCTGTGGTTGTACTACAGACTTGTTTTCACAACGAGTATGGTAGAATCGGACAATAAGTTTTGCTTTTTTGTAAGAAAAATATTTTTTACCTCTCAGGAACCTTTGTGCAAGTTGTGCAAGAAATTTTGTCTAGCGCTGTGCAGTTTTTAACTTTGAAGTTCTAGTAAAAAAAAAACCAACTGCGTGCACATAGTACTTTTTATCTGGTAGACTGGACCTTACTAGAAAAAAGATATTTCTGTGATAAATGATAGACTTCTTGAGCAACATACAGCAGCGGACGAATGTGTAGAGCACCACCAACTTTACAATGGTATTTTAAACCACATGATTTTTAAAGATCGTGCTGTGCATGTGCACCAATGATTTATTTATTATTTATTTAATGATTGCAATGCCCAAAAGAGCAATAAATCCAATATCAAAATCACAAAATGTAAGACAAAAACAAAAAAACAAGCAAAATCATAAAAAAAATGTAACAATTTAACAAATATGGCTGCATTTTTCAGACTGAGAGCCTTTTCTCAACTTAGCAGCAAGGGATATATCACTTGGTAGAAAACATCCGCATGGCGTAAGAAATTCCAGTCAATGATGGTGCGGGGGAAAAGGACCCCGTCTGCACGTTTTTGTTGCACTGGTAGCACTTGATCTTCCTGGCATGATCATGCCTACCCACAAAATCTGGGGCGGCACAAAAAACAGACGAATTCAGAAGAGTGCATCCGTTGAAAATACGGAAAAAGACTTGTAAGCGGTGCATTTTCCTTCTGTCGGCTGATGATCGCTATTTCAATTTGTAGCACATAGCAGTGACACAGGCATCTCTTTGATAGGCACCGTACACCATCCTAGCGGCCCTACGTGTCACCCGTTCCACTAAGCAGTCCGATAGATTTTTTGTATACGGATCCCACACAGCACTGCAATTGCTGTTCAACTTTGGCCGTGTTACCAAATTAACACTTTGGAGCCTGACGTAATGTTTTGCGCATGTCTACCGGTACTGACCATATTAGCGTCTTACAAAAAAATCAGAACTCTGTTAATTTTTCACCAATTAAGAAACTTTTTTGAGGTAGTAGACAAAAGTGCACACATTTTGGAAACCTAGGTGAAAATAAAAAAAAATTATTTCTTTTTGTAAAATGTTAAGTAAAAAACGATATATTTGTGTTTCGACAAAAGTACAACGAAAGCATACTAGTGACAAACAAAGCTGCTCAATCTGAAATAAACATTCCAAATTAGCCGTAATAATATTTGTTCACTGTAATCTCTTTCTGGCATAGAATTTGAGCCTCTCCGTGACGTGTTACTTTCAATAAAATCGCCAGTTTGTTTCATTTTCGTCTGACAACGCCATGTTGGCATTCACTTCCAAAAAGGCGCTCCAGCTAGAACCCTAAAAACAGAAATTATACTGCATGGTGCTGCCATCTAGCGATTAAAAAGTGAACTAATATGTCTGTCCAACAAAGACTCTGGCTAAGCCACAGCGAACGTACTGCCCTCCACAATTTTGTATAGTAAATCAAAAGTGTGAGACGTACCAGTATGTCCTTAGGCACTCAGTAACAATTAATGAAAATGTACCAGTACGTCTTTAGGATCCAAAGTGTTAAAAAACAACTTCTCGAACTTTAGGACTTGCGTCTTTCAACATTCTGTAAAAAAATCTAATTTTACTGTTTGCTTTAGCGCAAATGGGGTCTGACCAAGACAACTTCTCTTTAATTTTAACTCTGAGACAAGTCATATTTTACTCACACCAACAGTTCACTTAATACCGAAAGTTCCACGTAAATGATAATTTACAGGCAAATTTTTGGTGGCTGCGATCTGCCACCTCCTTCATATTTTCCACCCTCTCCAAAGCAACACCCTTTAGGGAGTAAACAGGATTTGTGCAATGCCTTTTATGTGAAATATGAATTGCCTTAGTCTTCACTGGATTTAAGTTCATTTTCCAAATATCACACCATTTGGCAACTCTAGTCCAAGTCCTGCTGGAGGACGAGGCAGTCCAACTCCACCTCTTGTCTAGTGTTTTAGCCAGTTCTGGTCTCATCAACCTATCAATGTTGGGGTACGACGCTGCAGTGATGTTCATCAAGGGCACACCATTGTTAAGAAATGTCACTGATTCTAAAGTTGTAAAGGCATGAGTCCTAAAATCCTGAAGATTGGTTAGAACTGGCACCAAAAATAAAAAACTCGAGGACTCTATTTTTATTCTTAGCGCTCAAGAGCGTTAGGCCTATTCGCAAGACCACAACTTCAAAAATTTGTATCTCCACGGAAAATGGTCAGAATCGACCCTAGTTTTCAACGTTTAATAGCCCTGAACTATATCTTCCATTCTGTGAAAACAGAACTGCAAAATTCACCATACTTAGTTCTCTACAGCCATTTAAAAGAGTGCTCAAACTGAGCGCCACCACACGCAATTCACATCGCCGTTTTCCACCAAAACTTGTAAATATTAATGTGTTTTTTAATTTATTTCCAGGCATAAAGCCGACTAGCTTAGTGTTGTTGTAGGAGGGGCTGCCAATCGGCACTCAACCACATATATGTATGAGGACCGGTACTCAACGTTTTTATATTAATAAGGTGACGATTTTAGCAACTATGAAAACTTCGACTGCACTTTTGTTATTATTTGCGGCTGCGATAATACTTTAATTTAATGCTTTCTGGCATTCGAACACAAGCTGGTTTATATTAATCTTTTGCCTAGGATTTTATAAAAGCAATATTTAACATAAATTATTTCCATGGACCCTACCTTGTTCAAAAATGGCAAACACAACTATTTTTATTTTACCGGACATTCAGTGTTTATCTTGTATTTTATCTCAGCCAATCAGCCAATCTCCAGCCAATCAGCAAAAACCCCCTAGTCTCTCCCTTTTGAAGGCCAATTCAGATCGTTACACTTCCCTTTAAAGCCCTCACGTGGTACAGCTCAGTTTGGAACTAACTCAGAATTTCCTCCTCCAATTTATTTTAGAACTTCATTTCTAAATTATTAGTCTTAAATTTAAACTTAATCTCTAGCATTTGAACTTATGGGTTGTCAAACGCCATCGGCATTTCTGGTCTAGGACTCCCATAATTTAAGGGTTTAAGGTCCCCTTCCTAAAAACCGGCTTTTTTCCTTATTTACATGAACTTAGTGTTCATTAAATAATCTAAAGATCACCAAGATCTCGCGTATATTATCGTTGAGGCAGAGCACTCAAATGGTTGTTTCCAAATAACACTAATCTTGTTCAGTGTGATAGATTGATTAACGTTAGTGCATGGGTTGCTAATTTCTTTCAAAGACTATTTTACTAGTGCAAGGGTCATTATGTAACTCAGAGTTGTGATAACTCAAACCGACTTTTCTAGTCCAAACTTATTGTGAACTTAAATTTTGTTCAACCTGCCGATTTAATGTAAATCAAGTGCGCTTTCTGTAAAGCTTAAGTTTTTATTCTTGTAACCAACTAGTTACTTGTTGTAAGATAAATTGTCATGTTTTGTTAAAATACTAAAGAAAGTTGTTTTAAACGACAGTTTGACTTCCGAGTACGATTTAATTTGCAAGAGTTAAATAAATACAAATCATTTTTATTCCAACTCTGAAGTAGGCAATTAAGTTAACTACCCATCGTAGTGGCAGCGACCATGATTAGATAGATCGTAAAAGTTTAGTTAGGACGCAGACGCTCTTCTCCTAACCATGCAGTATACACGCTATGCTGTTTTTCCGCAAAAGTAAAAACCGTCACTTATGATTTCTTCTAAAATAACTGCAACTACACCAGATTTCGGTGCTATAGACGGTAGGGACCTCAAGACCCTGTAAGCGCTGCTATAAAGCTCCCAGGTGTTTATTTTGAAGTAAGATGGACTTCAGAAGAGTAGTTTAGTCCTCCTATACAGTGTTGTGCTCTGAAGAACGATAGTGTCATGCAATACTATTTTTCATGTCATCTAGACCACGCTAGTGTGTCGCCGCAAGTAACAGTAGATCATCCCATTGTAGACATCCGATTGTTAAAAAATTGATTGTTAATGATAAAAAGGCGGCTCACTAGCAGACATGTGTCTGTAAACTGTAAGCAACTCAAAGCTTATTTTGGCATGTTGAGGATAAATCCCAATGCGACAGAAATGTTTCAAATTGTGGGAAATGTAAGGGGAAGGGTCAGAGATTAAGAAAAATCAAAATTTAAAGGATGTGTAACGGCGGATGCTACGACGGGGTAGGTGCTTGTAGCATCACCGGTCGCCTGGTGTAACTGGATCTTCCTTACTATTACTTTTGGTACTTTTTGGTTCAAACAAGCACACCTGCTACAGTCCCGGTGTAGGGAATGGAGCTACAATGTCCTAATCACGTAGGCTAACTAGTAATAATAAGTGGTAACGCTGCCACCAAGGTGGGAATTAGGCTAGCTAAGTTAAATTGGAAGAGAATTGTCTTAAATACTAACTTCTAGCGAACGACGGACGAATAAACCAACTGGGTTTTAAACTCCTGGTTTTATTTTTAAACAAACATGTCAAAAAATATATACCGCACTTTACATTTTCATTTGGCAAATTTACAACTGAATTAGTTCATAAATAACAGGGGGAATTTACATTAAATTTGACACAAGAACTTGGCTTAGTTCAATTAAAACAATTTCAAATAGAAACAGTGATTTTCTTAGGCACAAGGGGATTTCGCAAAAGAGACATCTAAATTACGAACAGTCTAGGCTGTGTAGTAATAGTAGACCTGTTTTAGTTATTTTTCTAAGTGTATACGCTAAGCACTAAACCTCCTAGAGCTGCTGTTGATAAGTCAACTCCTTAAATTATAGAAGCCTCGGCTACATATAAAGTCGATCCGAACGTTTAATCAAAGCAACCTTCCACGAAGATCAAACCGTCCTTGTTTACTTTAAACTCCGTTTAAAAAAACATAAAAAAAAAGCTGGTTTTTAGTAAGGGACCGTGAAACCTTAAATTACGGCCGCCAACGTCCAAAATGCCGTTTGGCTTGACGCACCATAAAATTAACTACTAAAGCTACGAGGTTAAGTTTAAAATTAAACTATAAATTTTGAATAGAGTCCAAAGAATAAACTTTTAAAGTTAAACTAAGTTGAAATACGAACCACTACTTTTGCCCGGCATGGCAACAAACGGACCGCGGCATCTCCACTCCCGACCGGCGTAGCGACCTCTAGCTTTGAGTATCCTGAGCTGTGCTAACGAGTGAGTCTGGGGCTGAGGTTATATACTCATTACCGGAAGTTGGCGCGGACGCCGAGAATAGCTGTGGAGGGGACGAGTGGGGAAGAGGAGGCGGACATCTTGGAGGAGGAGAGACTGACCTAGATCGGCCGAGCTGTCACTACCGGAAGTCGGAATGGCAGCGCGGACGGCTAGGGTAGCTGAGCGTTCTGGTTGGATGTGAAATTGAAGACAATGTTTTGGTTGGACGGGAATTGCGAAGGCTGAATTGACAAAGAGAATTGCTGTAAACGCGGTCTCGTATCAGACGCTCGTGGTGAGGACACCTCAACACCATCGAAGAAAAAACCTGAGGGCAGCATTCTTCCACACCAGAAGAACAATCCTCTATATGGCGATTACACATTAAAATGTACATAATGTATATTTCTTTAGGCATAAAGCCAAAACAACTTTCAGCTTAGTTGTGTTTTAGATGTTGTCAACATACGATATTTTTTATTTCTAACAGGTGACGACTTTGTTTATTTATGAAAAATGTCCGATGTTCAAACCAGTTTAAATTCTAACCTAAACTGCACTTAGCCCTTTAAAAACTAGCTGGAATATTTAATCTTTTGATTTGTGCACTTAATGCATTTTGGTAAATTTAACTTCTTGCCATGAACCCTACCGGAGCTCCAATGTTTATGTTTGTCTATTTCTATGGACCCAGTGTATGATTTTATGTTTATTTTTTATAGCATCGCCATCCAAACTCCGACCGTAGCGAACCTCTAAAAACGTAAACAAACTAGCTTTCCGTCGTTGAAAACATGCCTTGTATATAGCAATCCGTTTCCCAAAGTCAAATGTTTATTCTGTGCATTACACTTCGTTCCCCCCCCCCTCCTTCAATAGTTGCGATGCTTAACGTCGTAGTTTATTTTAATAGGCCTAAAAATCACGTTGTTATGAGTTGAAAACTCACTTGCACATTCAAAGCCAGGCCTCTAAGTTTTCAAGTCGGCAATTCCCTTTGTCAATTCGAATCCAGCCAACCAAAACACTACTTCAATTCCGTCAGCCAGTCAGAGCGCTCAAGCAACCCCGGTCGTCCGCGCTGCTACTCCAACTTCCGGTAGTGACAGCTCGGCCGATTTCGGTCAGTCTCTCCTCCTCCAGATGTCCGACTCTCTTCCCCGCACCCCCCCTCCGAAGCTATCCTCGGCGTCCGCGCCGACTTCCGGTAATGAGTATATAACCCCAAACCCAGAGACACTCGTGAGCACAGCTCAAGGATTCTCAAAGCTAGAGGTCGCTACGCCGGTCGGGAGTGGAGATGCCGCGGTCCGATTGTTGCCATGCCGGGCAAAGGTAGTGGTTCGTATCGTACTTAGTTTAACTTTAAAAGTTTATTTTTGGGACTTTACGTCAAAATTTATAGTTTAATTTTAACTAAACCTCGTAGCTTTAGAAAGTAAATTTATGGAGTGTCAAGCCAAACGGCATTTCGGACGTTGGCAGCCATAATTTAAGGGTTCACGGTCCCTTACTAAAAACCAGCTTTATTTCATCGTTTCTTTAAACGCAGTTTAATGTAAACAAAGGACGGTTTGATCTTCGTGGGGTTTCCATTGCTTAAACGCTCGGATCCACTTTATAGGTAGCCGCGGCTCTATAATTTAAGGAGTTGACTTATCAACAGCAACTCTGGGAGGTTTAATGCTTTGCAGTATACACGTAGAAACAAAACTGTAAAAACAGGTCTACTATTATATATCAGCCGAGGCTGTTTGTAATTTAGAGGGCTCTTTTGCGAAATCCCCTTGTGCCTATACAAATCACTTTTTCTATTTGAAAATGTTTTAACTGAACATCGTGTTTGTTCTAGTGTTGAATTTTATTGTAAATTCCCCGTGTTATTTATAAACTAATCCAGTTGTAAATTTGCCAAATGTAAATGTAAAGTGCGTTTTGATTTTTAACTTGTTTGTTCAAAAATAAAACCAGGAGTTTAAAACCCAGTTGGTTGACTCGTCTATCGTTCGCTAGAAGTAAGAAATTAACACAATTCTCTTAAACTTAGCTTAGCTAGCCTAATTTTCCCACCTTGGTGGCAGCGTTACCGCTTATTATTACAGTTAGCCTACAATATTAGGACATGTGTAGCTCCATTCCCTACGCCGGGACTGTAGCTGTTGTGCTTATTTGAAACAAAAAGTACCCAAAAGTAATAGTAAGAAGATCTAGTTACACCAGGCGAGCGGCGATGTTACAAGCACCTACCCCGTCGTAGCATCCGCCGTTACAAATGGTGGCAGCGGTGGGATGAACAGGTGCTGTTCCTTCAAGCGTTTCCCCCCTGCCATGCTACTATGCCATTTGTGTTGAACAATTCTTCAACAACAGAGATGTCCGTGACTGCGACACCATAGTCACAGAAGTAGACGCCCGCATTGTAGTCAAAATCAATGCCGAAGCAGACGTCAGCATTGCCGCTAAAATCAATGCAATTCCCGATGTCCGCACTGCCGACAAAAACAGTGCCCGTCATCAGCGCCCGCAACTAAGCCGTTCCGGAGCCGAGAAGCAAGGATCGTAGATGCCCCCCCCCCCCGTCTTGGAAATCAACAAGCCGTGGATCGACAGCTGCCCGGAGGATTTGGTCAACACCAGGACGCAAAGCTCCGTAGCAGAATCCAGTGGCCCTTGGACAACGCCAACCATCGTCACAGTGAAGTAGGCCTTCAACCAGACGTCCTACTGCAAGTAGAAGTGTGCTAGCCGATTCATTCGTCAGGTGGGAAGTTTGGATTTGGACTAGACTGACCGCACAGTGATTGTGTACAGGGTAAGTGTGCATAAGATATGCTTAAGGCCGCCAAGCCGAGTGTTATGATTAAGAGCCTTTTAGGTATTATAGTTGTTTATACACCTGAGGGCTAGGAGGTCAAAAATAAGTATATTTCTTGCTAAAACCTACCGTAGTTGGGAGAGAAGTGTTTTTAGTAACTCGCTCTGCTCAATTTAAAAGTAAAATTAATTTGCGGCTGCATTTT